>CAAKHD010006862.1:48872-68528 GCA_901007705.1 Fistularia tabacaria | reverse complement strand
TCAGACTCCTCCTTTTCCCTCAAAATATCCGTCTTCTTTGCTCTCTGAAGATCCCCCAAATGCAAACACACACACATACACACACACACACACACACACACACACACACACACACACACCCTCACATTCACTTCACGCACACACACACACACACACACACACACACATTGGGATCCAGGGAGAGGTTGCTAAGAAAAAAAAGATTTAGAAGAGAGGAAAAAAAAACATTCCTTGCACGAATTCCCAGAGTTAAGCAGTAAGATGGGGTTTTTACTTGTGAATGGAAACCTTTTGTGGTGGGAACTCCGAGGACCACCATATAAACTAGTAGAGCGCTGTATTTTTGGCGTAGTACAATGAAAAAATACTACATGTGAGCAAAGATCCTGGAACTGGAAGAGAAAACAAACCATCGAAATAAACCTCCAAAATAGGACTAGCCCAATTTGACCATTCTGTCAGTCACCTGTCACAAAAAAGTTTCTGCCTCTGTCATGTTTATTGCTGGCTGGCATCCGTTACTTACCACTTTCAAGTCCTAGAAACAGATATCCTGGTCCTTAAAGACAAGCTTACTCCACAGAGACCAGGTTTAGAGCCGGATCTCACTGAACCACTCAACAGATGCGTATCATAGTCCCCATGTTATGTTCTTGCATTTCCAGATGTGGGGGCGTTGTCACAGATGGTTATGTTGTCATTAAACAGACCTGCTCATGTCAATTTACCTCCAGTGGAGGGCACTGCTGAGTCAGCAGAGGGAGGTATAGTGTGACCACACTCTGTCCCCGCTTGGTCTTTCCTTTCTGCCTGTATAATTCAAATTTTCTGTCCTGTTTCCAGGTTCGGCAGCCCCACCCATGATCCCTAAAGAATTTAATCCTTATATAACTGTATTATCCTGTTGGGTGGGCCAAGAGGAAGCAGATACAGAGCTGTCAAGTGAGGAAGAAGATACAGGATTAAACTCCACCACCTCTGGATCAGAAGGACCATTGAATAATGATCCTGCTTCTCAGTGTTCCAATACTAACAAGTATGCAAGTAGTACAATGGTTGCTCGGGTCAATACTATATTGACTACCAATGTTACTATTGAGGAGCTGTTCATTTTGCTTCAGTAATTTAGGTCGTACTATCCCAACCCGGCCAGCCCCACCTCCTCCTTGTGCTTCCAGTCTACCAGGAAAGATAAGAGAACACAAGACCCCAAGGTACATCTGCTCAAGAATGGCTGCTAACATGAACCTCAACCCACCTTGGACCAAATTCCGTTATGAAGGAACATATGCTTATTCTAACTGGACCTGAACAAAAAAATTTCTTGACCTAAACCCTGTTCTGCCTGGACCTGACCCACCACTATCTGAACTGAAACATAGTCCTAAACCGTAATTCTTAGAACTATAATTAGTTCTATCTGAGCCTTAAACCCCCTTCTGAACACCAACTTGCTCTAAGTTCTGACACAATGTAAATTTGTGTCTGTATTGTACACCGAAACCTGGTTTTAAACTTGAACCTAAATGCAAGTCCATCCTTTTAACCAGCTCCAACCTCATCTAGACCTAGTTTTATGTAGAATGAAAATAGCCAGCGAGACTATATCAGAGATATAAGCCGAATTTTTACTCTAATTTTTATTGTAGGGCTGCAACCATTCGCGTGTCCCGGAAAAAGGAAGGTGGCACTGCTGTTCCCCAGAGCACTGTTGTCCAATCCAGTTGGCTGGATGTCTGGAAGGGCTTCAAGTAATCATTATCTTTATTTTGCAGGGTTTTAATCAGTAACTGTTAGGTGGAAGGAACAACACTAATTTCCTCTTATCATTTTCAAAAAGATTTGATACTTGTTAAACACATGGACGTTTAATTCAAGATTATAGCAATATGATGGATCCCTGCGGAACATTGGGTCTCATTGCAATTCTTATACAAGCTAAATGTTATCACAATATTGATAACTACATTGACAGATGGACTGTTGGATTGACAGAGAGATTAATAGAACAACAAGAAACTCATTCTCTTTATTTATAACAGACACAATGTCATATGGGCAACACTGGATGGACAGCTCATGTCTCTGTGGAAGAAGCGCACAGTAAGTCACGTTGCAACTTCTCTGCCAATTCGTTGTTCCGTATGGATGATGGGCACATTTGTTTTCTCCAACAGGATCGCTTCAGCGAGGTCCTTTTTCACGTCTCCAGCATAACTATTGTGAAAAAGCAAGAAAAGTGTAGATTTTCAATTCATTTCAGGAAGAAACATTATGACTTCATGGCTCATAATGATGGTAAGACAAACTCACTCTGCTGAACTCTTCTGGACTGTCAAAGACAGCTTTACACCTTGTTGAACTGGATTCTGCTTGACCATAATAGTCTATACTGAGTTTCATTTAAGAGATGATTTACCCAGGTCATAGATCAGGGGTGCCCAATGTGTGTGCGTGTATATATACACACACACGCACACACACACACACACACACACACATATATATATATATACACACATACATACACACACACACCAAGTATACTTAATATATAAAATATGTATTGTTTTCCTTGCAAAACAGCATGAACTTGTATCCATGTATTGCACAATACAACTCTGTACATTTTTGGTCATTGCCTTCCTCTGATGATGTCTTGCACTGAATGGACTCAGTCAACTAACAGGTAGCCCAGCCTCAAACACACTCCCAAATGTCCATCAGTCATGGTGGAATGGTATTTGGATCGAGATCTTGGATTGGCTTTACTGTATGTCAATCAAGCGTGTCAATACTGCAGTGGGGGTGGATGATAGGCTAACAACTATTTTTTTAATGACATGCAATCTACCCACACTACCTGTACTGTAGTGTATTCTTGTGGCTTGTGGTTGAGTTGTTTTTGTACCTTGCGCATTTATTTTGAAAGGCAAGGCTCCATGATCAACCTGCATTGCCTTTGCGATCAACCAGTAGATCGGGATTGACGTGTTGGGCGCCCCGTCACAGATGGTCGGGATGTATATGATAACTTTTTATTTTAATTTGATTAAAAACTCCCATCAAGTGGAAATTAATCACTTAAGACCAGAGACTGAAGTGACTGTGCCTTTTCTATGATGACCTACACTGGAGTCTAACAGACTATGATGCACTGTCCAGGGCCTATCAGATTTTAATTGAGTGGACTGGACTTTCTAGTACCTGATGTTTCTACCTTATTGTTTTGGTCTCCCAGAGGTTCAGAACACCTGGGTAACATCTCTGCTAGCATCTCGAGGTCAACCAAGCCCCGCCTCCCCAAAAATCCATGGACCAATCATTATCAAAGACCCTCGCACCAAAGTGTACGGTGCTGTCTTGGGTCACGACCTCTGGATATACCCAAATAAAGAGGGTTTCCAGCTCGGTGTGGCCTCTTACTGCATCCCCCTGAACACTGCATCAGTTAAATCTACAGGACGGCACTCGTTTCAACTGATTACACCATACAGGAGCTTCAGGTCTGAATCCCAGCAAACTTGCTGGCTGTATGTGGCATGCAATGTGCTTTAGTTCATTAGCTTATTACACTTGTCAGTTTTAATTATTTTTGAAATGTAAGTAAATTATAACAAAATTCAACCAGGAGACCCTGACAACACCAGGGGACCCTTGGCTTAAGTATACCCCTCTTTCTACTTCCTCCACTGATTTCCTCTGTCTCTGCTTTGTCTCTCTATGCGCCCCCCTCTCATTTGCTTTAGTCTGTCTGTTGATTCCTCCAAGGATCTGTCTACATGGCTGGACTATCTGTCCTCATCCATCTGCAGTGCTCTGTCAAACAGCCAGGTGGCTATGCGTCTGTGGGAAAACCCCTGCAACACAATCTGTGGGGATTGCGGCACTGCCAGCCCTGAATGGGCATCAGTCAACCTGCTGTTGGTCATCTGTCAGTCCTGTGCAGGTCAGAGTATACTATAGCTATCTGACCCATTGTGTGTATCTAAAAAATAATACATCACTAAGTGATCCGTTGACTTTAATGCAGAAAACTAACATAGCTAAGGAGGCATGGATTGTAATGTATAATGCTGTAGACAGATATTTACCTTAGGTCAGCATCGGGCTCTGGGCAGCAACCTGTCAAAAGTTCGAAGTCTGAAGATGGACAGCAAGGTCTGGACTGAACCGCTCATACAGGTGAGGGGGAGCACTCTGAGTCACGACATGTTGTGTTTGTTTTTGTATCTGCGGGTGGTATACAGGTAAAGGAAGCTCTATTATCTCACTGACCTCTACCCTATCCCTTTCCCAGCTGTTTGTTGCCTATGGTAACTGGTTAGCCAATCAAATATGGGCCCCAGTTGTGCCAGCATCAGAGCAGCTGCGTCCAGATTGGTCTGACAAGGAGAAGTCAAAGTTTATCCAAGATAAATATAGGAGGGGACGTTACAGGCGTGTTCATGCACTGGCTTCATCTCAGATACTAATGGACCAGGTGAGCCGAGGTCGCTGATTATCCTGATAACATTATCAATACAGGTATGTGACCTACGTTTTGCCCATGTATGTGTGTTTCAGAGGCTGCGTGAGGTCACCTGCACCAATGACATTGAAGAGACAATGTATCTAATCTGTTCAGGAGCAAAGGTTAGTAATTTAGTATAAAGTCACTGAGATCATAATTGTTTAAGTATGGCAGGAACCAGTGATGGCTTTCTGGGGGGCCTTCCTGGAATCCACAGATAAGTTCAGAATGGTTCACTATTACTTCCTATATCAGTTGTGAACTGAATTGGTGTGACAGAGCATCACTAATATGACTAATACATGTCCTGGCTGATTGGACAGTTTATGGTAATTTGGTGCACAGGAACACTTGATCTGACATTTGTAAGGCCCATCAATGGAAGAGATTAAATGAGGATCTGAGGTTAATTACCTGCCTCCAGGTGTGCCGAATAGCACTGGATGGGAGCCCCAACCCTATCCAGGTGGCAGAGAGGGCTGGAAAGGCTCTGCAGGTGGAGCTGCTCCGACTCAATGAGTACACAGGTAATGTCACTCTTTTCAGCGCTGATGTCGCATTTGTTATAAAACTGATTGGTAGAGTCACAATGGCTGTTCTGTTTCATTCTTCAGAGATCCCACCCTATCAACCCCAGTTGACCAATAGGAGAGTTAACTATAACCCCTCAAGTATGAAAAACTAGATATTTGAATTGAATTTGAAAAAGTGTGTCAACAATTTGTGGAAGTCTTTTGAGAATTCAAAAAAACTGCTATTTACACAGGTAAGCAGGAGGAGGAACTTCATGGGAAGTTGGAGGATGATCGTTTCCTGTTTTCATTAGAGAATGACTCAGCTGCATGTGATGTCCTTGATCTGCGTGAGGTTCTCTCCATCTTCTGCAAAGATGCGTAAGTACTATTGATCCTTCGGATACAGCTAATACTCGTGACATTACCATTTCTACTGATATTCACAATAATAAAATGACTTACATGTATCTAGTAATGTAATTGTATCAGTATTGGAACTGTAATTATATTAGCACCAAAGTCAGTTCTACAACAGTACTGTGTTTGCACTCATCTAAGTACTCACAATATCAGTAATCAGATCAGTTTCATGATAAGTAATAATATCAGTCATAATTTCAGAACTACCAGGAGTTGAGATTTAACCAGAAATGTAACGTCAAACGCAACACTGCATTACTGATCATTTCAAAATTGTGTCAATACTAATCTGAGTGCACTGTCAATATGAATGTCAATAAGACACCCATATAAATGTGTTTCAGAACTGCAACAATATTAAATTGTATTTTGCTGTCTTCAGGGCAGCTCATCAATTTGAGATGGTGACATTAGACAGTCAGCTGATCTGTGCTGCTGACAGTGAAGATGAAATTCTGACCCACCTGATGCACATTCTAAAGGTCAGACTGATGATATCAACTCATGTCTGACGACATCCTGATTGGTTTGATGATGTTTCCATCCAGTTTTTGTAGTCAGACTTACCTGTTACTTTATGTCCAGGTGATCTTGCCAGGGGGTGTTTCCTATGCAGAGGTAGGTGGGGCTTCAGCTGTCAGTAAGGTGTGTGTTGCTGAGGCGACCAGAGTCCCACACCAGTATGATGCCTGGCTATTGCTGTGGGAAGGTGTTGTGAGCATTTACCCAGTCCAACGGCACATACAACAACCTCTGAGGATAGAACCACGAATGCTCTGTTACCATGGTAATTCCTCTCTTTATGCAACCTTGCATGCCATAATTATCTCAAAATGTAAATATTTTCTGCTTTTCTTTTAGACCTGGATCCATCTGAGAATGTCATTACCCTGACAACTGCAGACAGGTGTGTCCACATGTTTCTTCACCAGAGTACATGTCCTAAAATTAAACAAGTTCACATTTTTGTCTCTCACAGGTGTGTGTTGCTCCGTTTTGAGGAGGAGTACAGTTGCAATGCCTGGTTCAGCTGTCTGCACGGAGCCAATCAAACCATAGCTCCAGCTCTCCCAGCCAATCACAAAAAGTCTAATTTATACTCAGAGGTTAGCGCAGGGGTGACAGGTTCAGTTTCACCTGCAGTTGAACGCTGTATCAATCACATCAAGACTCATGGTTAGAAAGATTCTTCTCCCTTGTTTGCAATGTCATAGCTTTCTATCGTATTGGTCTTTGCTGGACTTTTTATATTTCCTGTTCAGCTAATGTTTGTGCTGTTACTTGATTTTCTTATCTGGTGGTTGTCCCATCTTCATGTGACTTCTCCTTATCTTCATGTTGTGATCCACCTCCAAAGGTCTCAAGGTAGAGGGAATTTACCGTCGCTGTGGTCTTGCCACTAAAGTGTCTCGATTAGTAGAAGCCCTGATTATATCACCCAGCACTGCCCATCTGGAATGTGATGAGCAAGGCGTGCTGGATGTGGCTGCTGCTCTCAAACAATATGTTCGCCAACAGGAAACACTGTTCCCAGAGAAAGACAGACAGGATTGGTTGCAGGCTGCAGGTGAGGAAAGAGTTAAAAGTTTTTCATCTGGTACTTTTGCACATGACTATACAGTATTTGTTACGGTCCACCAGTACACAAGAAGCTGTAGAATATGTACCAATGACAAAATGAGTTGCAAAACCAGTAGCAAAACTGCAATACTGATCATTTTTTTATATGTTCTATCAGTCATTTCAGACGAGCGCAGCAGATTTTCATTGTACCGTGAGCTGATACAACAACAGTCTGTCAATAAGCAAGCAACGCTCAGCGCCTTTTTTGGACACTTTTACATGTAGAAATACACACATACACACAAACAAACACACAGACGCACACACGCATACAGAATGACCATGGCAAATCCTCTTCTTTCCCCTCAGGGTCCAGCTGTTCTCACAGGTGAATAAGATGTCAGCCCACAATCTGGCTGTGGTTCTAGTTCCGTCTCTTTTCCAGATTCACAGTCCAGAACTATTGAGACTCACCAGGGAATTCATAATCCACCACACACTGCTCTTCCTGGTAACACACGCAGACATATACACACACACACACACACATACGCATACACAAGCATACGCAGTAATTGATGTGTTGACTGATCACCTGCAGACTCCTGAAAAGGATGGGGAAGAGGACGAGCAGATTACGATCCTCTAGGAATTAAGCAGAGGAGACAAACTACATTTGAATCCAAGTATAATTGATGCCATCATTAAAGATTTTTTTCATCTATTTATTATCTTCCTGCTAGTGTTTCAAGGTGTTCGATTTGTATTATATAATGAAAACTAAAATCTGTGTGATGATAACTAACTGCTTATAACAACAGCTGTATATGTGATTTGTGTCAAGATATTCTAAGGGAATTCGGAGTGAATTAAAAAATGTAACTTGAAACTTTTCATTACTGTGTTTCAACAGTTCTAATTTACCATCCTTGGCACATTCATCCATCCATTTTCTGCCGCTTATCCGAAGTCGGGTCGCAGGGGCAGCAGCCAGGAGGCCCAGACCTCCTTCTCCCCAGTCACATGGTCCAGCTCTTCTGGGGGGACCCCAGGCCAGCCTAGAGACATAGTCTCTCCGGCATGTCCTGGGTCTTCCCAGTGACCTCCACCCAGATGGACATGCCTGGAATACCTCCTCTGGAAGGTTTCCAGGAGGCACCCTGACCAAATGCCAGAGCCACCTCATCTGACTCCTCCCTTAGCGGAGGAGCAGCGACTCTACTCCAAGTTCCCCCAGGGTGGCCGAACTTCTCACCTCATCTCTAAGGGAGAGTCTGGCCACCCTGCGAAGAAAACTCATTTCAGCCGCTTGTATCTGCGATCCCGTTCTTTCGGTCACTACCCACAGGTTGTGACCACAGGTGAGGATAGGAATGTAGATTGACTGGTAAATTGAGAGCTTCGCCCTGGCTTCTGGCTCAGCTCCCTCTTCACCACAACAGACCGGGACAGAGTCCGCATCACTGCAGATGCTGCACCAATCCGCCTGTTGATCTCCGGCTCAATCCTTCCCTCACTCATAAACAAGACCCTGAGACACTTAAACTCCTCCACAACCCGGAGTGGGCACTCCACCCGTTTCCGGTTGAGGACCACGGCCTCGGATTTGGAGGTGCTGATCCTCATCCCGACTGCTTCACATTTGGCGGCGAACCGCTCCAGTGAGAGCTGGAGATCATGGCCTAATGAAGCCAACAGAACCATATCATCCGCAAAAAGCAGAGACTTGATCCTGTGGCCACAAAACCAGATCCTCTCTGCACCCTGGCTGTACCTAGAAGGGCAGCCCTGGCGGAGTCCAACTCTCACTGTAAACAGGACCGACTTACAAACGGCAATGCAGACCAAGCTCCGACAACGGTCATACGGGGACCGAACCGCCCGTATGACGGAGCTCAGTACCCCATATTCCCGGAGCACCCTCAACAGGATTGCCCGCGAGACATGGTTGAATGCCTTCAACAGATCCACAAAACACATGTAGACTGGTTGAGCAAACTCCCATGCCCCCTTGAGAATCCTGCTGAGGGTATAGAGCTGATCCACTGTTCCACGACCAGGATGAAAGCTACACTGCTCTTCCTGAATCCGAGGTTCAACAACCCGGTGGACAGCTGCAGTTAGGAGTTCAGTGTCTTGCTCATCAACGCAGGGGAAAACTAGGTCCAAAATTATTATCCATCATGACAGTCTTCTGTGCAGCGCTTTGTCTGGCAAAGCGGCACAGTTTAGTCTCAAAATAACTGAGAATAGAGGTAATATTTATGTTTAAGTGTTTGCAGTGTGAATAAAGTTAATTTGTATTCAGATTAATTGATGGTGACCTCCCTGCCCTTGAACTAGGTCATATGGTGGAGGATGTTCTTTAATGCCACTGAAATGTAGATTCAGTAATCATTATCATTATCATTATCACTATCATTATCCTAACAATACAATTTATTTGTTTGTGTCTTTTTAAACCCAAGGACAACTCACAAAACATTGAGTATAGAAAATGATAAAAAGATGAAAAGGATTTCTCATATCAGGGGGAGGTGAATTCCAGAGCCCGGAAGCAGAGTGACTGAATGCTCTGTATCCCATGGTAGCAAAGTTGATGCTTACAACTGCCTGCCGCATTAACTTAGCATATTTTTTTGTCATCTCAAAATCAGGCCTAGACACAGGTTAATGTGAATACATGTCATCATACTGTCTGCTGGCTGAGGGTCTTGTTCACTTGTGAGGGAGAGCAGAAGATTGAAAGGCATATTGGTGCTTGGTTAGCAGGAATGCAGACTCTTCATGACAATTGGTAAAGAAGGAACTGAGCCAAAAGGGAAAGTTCTCAATTTCCAGTCCATCTACATTCCCAGCCTCATCTGTGGTCATGTGTTGTAGGTAGTGACCCAAAAAACGAGATCACGAATATAGGCAGCCCAAATGAATTTCCCCTGCATAGTGTCTTGGCTCTCCCTCAGAAATAGGACGATAAGCTCATTCATCCAAAATGAGCTCAAAGAGCTACTGCTCCTCCACATCAAGAGGAGCCACACTAGGTGGCCTCCTGGACACCTCCCTGGTGAGGGGTTCCAGGCATGGGCCCAGGGGAAGACCCAGGACACACTGGAAGGACTATGGCTCATGGCTGGTCTAAGATTGCCTGACTGACACAGGAAGGAGTCACATCTAGATCCTCTTGACAGATACATTCTTGATTCTTAGATCCATGATGCCTGCAGAAACTCTAAGGAAATGTGTGACCTTGCATTAGGACAAAAAAGAAAAAATGGAAGAATAAGATATGTTGCATTTTTGTTCCAACAGAATAAGTGAAATATTGAACCTTAATTCAGGCAGCATGGTGGCACAGCGGTTAACGCTTCGGCCTCACAGCACGAAGGACAGGGGACCTTTCTGTGTAGTTTGCATTTTCTTCCAGTGTCTGCGTAGGTTTTCTACGGTTTCCTCCCACAGTCCAAAAACATTTCCATTTTTCATTGGAAAAATTGCCCTGAATGAGTGAATGAGTGGACGGTTGTTTTTCTGTATATGTAGTGACCAGTCCAGAGTGTACCCCTTCTCTTGCCTGATGATATCTGCGATAGGCTCCAGCATCTCCTGTGACCCTGAGCGCTGCATAAGCTGCAGACGATGGATGGATGAACCTTATTTCAGTTTTTTCTCTCCACTGGGAATAACCCTGCACAGGGGAAATTCAAGAGAAGCAATGTACGTATAATTGACAATTTGCAAAGTGTTGCAGCATTAAAGACATACCACACACTAGCTGAGGGCTCTAATCTAATGAGAATTTGACAAGAACACATGAAAGGATATAAAATGTTGAGAACAAATCTTAGCCACATGAATTTTTTTAAGACACTTAAAAAGTTTAAAAACAGGTTTTATTTTAATCCACAGAAGTTATTTTATGGGCTTTTTGTGAAAGCGAAAGTGTTTGGATAGAACTTGTGCAATTATACAGTCCATGTAAGAATGTTCCATGGTTCTACTGAGAGAGAATTATTTTGCCACTAGATGACAGTGCAAAACAGCAAGACCTGCTTGAAGAAAGTGGAAAAAGACAAATCCATCCAAAACTCAGTTACTTATTTTTGAAATGGCCTTCTTTTACTAACTAAAATAACTAAAATATGAAAAGGAGATTTGCTGCAGTCTTGAAACCAATTTCTTCTTTTTATTGAGGTCACAAAGTAATATTTATGTGACCGACTTAGTATGATGTTATTTGGTTCTTTCTTCCCTTTCAGTTATATTTGGTGAAAATGTATAGGTTTTTCAAAACCAAGAAAAACTTGAATGATCAACAAAACAAATTTGCCTCAGATTAGATTATAATCCTCATTTATCATGGATGTACAAAGGTGCTTCTGAAGTTCTCCAAGGAAGATTTTTGAATTAGACATTCCCTCCATGTCACCAAAAGTTTCATTACAGACCAAAGGCAATAACTTTTTTAACATGCCGCTGCTTACAGGTTTGTTTGATCCACCTCATTCGGTCAAAAATGCCTTTGCACTTTATCTTATCCACCTTATTTGGTCACCATTATGAAAATGGTTAATTTTGTGACTTAGTGTGGGGGCAGCAAACCTCGAAATTTTGATTTTCGACACTCGATTCATTTTAAACATGACTCCTTCGGGTCAGCTCTGATGCAATATTCACATTTCATTCTCATCCCAATGTATTTACAGGTTGAAGTTTTACAACCTACAATCGAACAGGCAATAGCAAAGAACTTTGAGAAATTGAACATCTGTAACAACGCTCTATGCTCTAACTACGCTCACAATCAGGTGTCTTCTCTACTTTCCATGCACACCAGTCCAGGCCTTGGGACAGCAACATCTTGGTTTTTGCATTTGGTCATAGCACCACCTGCTGGCTGGGCGAAATGACTTAGTTCAGTTTGTGATGTCCTGCATCTGTCAGCTTTTAATCATTCCTCTTCTGTTTAAGATAAGATTTGGCCAGTAAGGTCAAGCAAGTTCAGAATTTTGCATTAAGGACAGTGTGTTTTCAATGGGCCATAAATAGACTTCTGCCTCTGATATTTTGCAGTGAAATACAGTGTTTCTCTTACTATCCAGAGACCTGGGGAGAAATTTAAATGTTTTATGGGTCTCATTCATTTTATTCCAGATTGATACCTTCACTGCCACCTGCCTGCTGCAGTAAATGATCTTTTTTTTTTCTTCTCCATATCAGTCTCAAACATTGGGCCCATAATTGTCAACTCATGTCATCACACTTAATGCCAGCTGAGTGTTTTACTCATTGATGTAGATAGGATCCAAATCATTTTTATGTGGTTGCAGTGCCATAGCTCTGCCATGATACACAACATTGTCTTTACCAGTCACCCTGATTCATTTAAGTCTTGGTGTGAAGATGTCTTCAGTCAGGTTTTATTTCGACTCATAATACACCACCTAGCTTCCTCTTAAACAGTCTCATGTGAGAAACATGCTTTATGATCAGTTGTATGCAGTTTGACCATACCCTTGTAGTGCTGTGATGACAAGGCCCTTGCACCACACCCCAACGTCCCTAAAAGTTTGAGGGTCTGTTCATCCTATGTCAGGACTAGTCTTGAGAAAATAATTCTTTGATAATCAGGATATTGCTTTGTGTTTACCTCTTTCTAACCTTCGTAGGAGCAGCAGTACTTGAAGCAAATGGGGATTGTTAAAACTATTAACTTTGACATTTAAAGCACAAACTTACCTGTCAATGGCACATGATCTGATAACATCAGAGCTTCTACTTCAGCCTTGCCACCCTGAAATCTTCTGAAATTCCTTATGAATTTGTCATTCTTTGAATTGATTAAGTATCCACAGCAGACAGTGATGGCAGGATAACATATAACCCAGTGATTTATAGAGATAAAGCTTGTTATTTGGAGGCTAAACCTCTATAGTGCCTTTAAGAGAAGTGACAGCTGTGGGTCCAAGAAGGAGAGGAGGAAGGCATGTCAGAAGTGGAGAGTAAAGAGGAAAAGCAAGGGTCTGGGACTTAGAGTTGGGACAGGAAAAGCGAGAGAGTTGATTGACATTTGGCAGAGAAGGAAGGTGGATGTCTAGGAGAGGAGGTGGAAAGGTAGCAGGCTAGAAGCACAGGAGCAGGTATGAAATAGTACTATCATGGTATTGACAGGAAGAGAAATCGAGTAGGAGTTATCATGAAGAAGGAGTTTGTTAGGAATGTTATGGAGTTGAAAAGAGTGTCAGACAGGGAGTTGTGGTCAGGGAGACAGGTCGGAGAGTACTTTTTATGTTGTCTGGGAGCCAAAGTAGATAATGAGACTTGTAGGTGGAATGAGGAAGTGCAGGAGCCTATGTAGAGAAAGAGGTTAGCAAAGAGGAAGTGGGACACTGAGGGGACAGAAGAAAACAGACAGGAGTACGAGGAGATGCAACGCAAGGTAAAGGTAGAGGTAGCAAAGTCTAAACAAAGGGCATATGATGACTTGTATGCTAGGTTGGACAGTAAGGAGGAGATTGTGGTGGACACTGAGGGGTGTGGCCTCTCACCCCACGGGACTAGGGGCTTAGGCCGGAGGATTATTTATGTGTGTCCCGGAAGTGTTTGGGGTATTGTATAGCGGTATGGTTGTGCTGGATAATCAACGCAATCTCTTATTCAAGACTCCAAGACTTCGTCATCGATTGTTCCTCGCCGAGTACCACATTGGTAACTCTGACATGATGCAGCCTTGGAGATATCTGAAGTTAGCCCGCTACTCGCTCGGCCCCCAGAACCCATCCAACGCACACAAGTATGTACGCGACATCATCGTCAAATACCGGTGCTTGCCCTGCCGGCACTATAATGGGGGCCGAGCCACTGTGGTCAAAGCAAGCAAGTTGACTGGACGCTGGATTGCAGGACCAAGCCCGAGGAAGTGTGTGATTCCACCTCTGCCACATCGCTGCAACACGCTTGGCCTTCCGTGGCCACCGTGACTGTCCAGCTACCGGACTTTTGGCACAGCGACCCTAACACCTGGTTTCAGCATGTGGAAGCGGATTTCCACCTGTGGGGATTTTTTGCAGATGACGGCAGGTACTTTTTGGTTGTCTTGGCGTTAGACCGGCACTCAACACGGCGAGCCATGGAGCTGTTGCGCAACCCCCCGCTGACAGGTGGATACACTGCACTCAAAAGTTTACTGATCCGGAGGTACAGCGTGTCCGCCGCAGAGCAGGCGGACAAGCTGCTTTCACTGACCGACTTGGGCGACGGGTCATCTGTTGACCTGATGGAAGGGGTCGTGGATTCGGACAAGGCGGCCGCCCTGAGGATGCAAAGGATGGACCTCTGCTTCTTCCAGAAGATTCGGCAGCAAGGCAAGGGATTGCATTGAACCATGCTGATTCAGGGCACCTGCAGAACTGCGGAGCCAGAGCTCTGTTTCGAACTGCTGCTTAATTGACGCCATGTCTTTCGCCATGTATCCGTGCGGGACAGGGGGCCCGGGGCCACCATTTTTTCCAAGGTGGATCTGGTGCGTGGTTATCACCAGGTGCCTGTGCGCATGGAGGACATACCCAAGACCGCGGTGGTCATCCCTTTCAGGCTTTTCAAGCTCCTGCACATGCCTTTCGGCTTGAAGGGTGCTGCACAGACCTTTCAGAGGCTGAGGGACTCAGTGATGCATAACCTTGCCTTTGTGTTTGTATACCTGGACAATATCCTGGTAGCCAGCCCGTCGGCTGATGAACACCTAGAGCCCCTGACACAGGTTTTCCGTCGTCTGGATGACCCCTGCCTTATAGTCAACCCGGCTAAATGTCAGTTTGGGCGGTCGGTGATTGACTTCCTGGGCCATTGCATTTCACCGCAAGGTGCAGTTCCATTGTCCGCGAAGGTGCGAGCAGTGACTGTTTTTTCCCACCCGGCCTCGGTCAGGGCGTTGCAGGAGTTCTTGGCCATGTTCAATTTCTACAACCGTTTCATCCCTTGCTGCCATTTCCTTCAGCCGTTATATGGGGCTCTGCCGTCCAGGTGGTGAAGCGACATGGTTGACTGGACTCCAGAGCGGGTCTAGCTTTTGACGGGGCTAGGCGCGCCTAGGCTGATGCAGCCCTTCTGGCCCATCCGGCTCTGGTAGCGCCCATAGCATTGACGACTGGTACATCTGATGTCGCTGTGGGGACCGTGGTTGAATACCGGGCCCGTGCATGTTGGGATGGATTTCTCGGCTATGGCAGCCAACCAGCCCAGCGACCCAGACGTTCTCGCCCTGTATTCGGTGCACACCGGCCTCAAGCAGGAGGAGGTAGCGGTACAGGAAGGCGGCCCTGCTCTCCTTTGTGACATCTCTACCGGCCAGCCCTGCCCGGTGGTTCCAGTGGCCTGGCGTCGGCGAGTGTTCAACTTGGTACATTCCCTCTCGCATCTGGCCATTCGAGAATCGGTGAAATTGCTGGGGGCTAAATTTATCTGGCCTGGCATGCTCAAGGACGTCAGGGAATTGGCGGCCGTGTGTGTGCCGTGCCAGCATGCTAAGGTTCACTGCCATGTGAGGGCTGCCCTCGAGCCAAATTTTTTTTCCGATCCGGCCAGGCATTTTTACCATGTGCATGCTGACCTGGCAGGCCCTCTGCCACCTTTGCAGGGGGTTACACACCTGCTCACCATGGTCAATCGGACCACCAGGTGGCCGGACGTCGTTCCATTATCCTCCATGGCAACCTCAGAGGTGTCTAGGGCATTTCTCTCTGCCTGGGTCGCCCGTTTCATCATTTCAGCTCACATCACTTTGGACAGGGGTCCGCAGTTTGTGTTGGCGCTTTGGTCGGCACTGGCTGAGGCCTTGGGAGCTACGGTAAACTGTACCACCCTCAGGGCATCTGCTTGTGTGAACAGCTCTACCGTTCCGCCAAGGCAGCACTGCTAGCAGCGCTCTCAGATGGCATCTCGGTGGACCGTGTACTGTGGGTTATGCTGGGGCTGCGTTCAGCCCCAAAGGTGCATCACCCACTGAGCTTGGTCTGGGCCAGCCGCTGAGGGTCCTGGGAGAGTTCTTGTCGTAGAAGTCTGTGCCCCCTCCCCGCCCAACCGTTTCCTGTCGGGCCCCCCGGCCCTCTGTTTCAGGGCCTGGGTCACCACTGCTTCCGGCGATCTTTGGTACCGGTGGAACTCATATTGTCTTGTTTCATGTTTGTGCGACATAACTCTCACCGCTTGACTCTTCAGCCCTCGTACGATGGGCCATTCCAGGTTCTCGAGGCAGGCACTAAGAGTTTTGTGCTGGACATGGGCGGGCGTCGAGAGCGAGTGTCGGTCGATCAGCTGAAGCCAGTGTACAGGGTGACGGGTGAAGTTCTGCTTCCAGCCCAGGTTCCCTGCCAGGGTCGCCCTCTGTCCAAAACCCCAGCAGCACCTCCGCGGGTCCAGTATCCAGGGCCCCCAGCCATTGCGACCGAGGAACACCACAGCCGTTATGGCAAGCTGATTAGGCCTCCTGTGAGGCACTAGTTGGGTTTCAGGGTCCCTTCGAGGTGTTTGAGAGGGGGGCTGTATGGTGGACACTGAGGGGCGTGGCCTCCCACCCCACGGAACAAGGGGCTGGGGGCGCGGCTTAGGCCGGAGGCTTATAGATGTGCGCCCAGGAAGCGTTCGGGGTTTTGTATAGTGGTATGGTGGTGCAGGATAATAAACGTAATCTCTCATTCAGACTCCAAGGCTTCGTCATTGATTATTCCTCGGCAATTACCACAAGAGAATGATTTATACAGGTGTCAAAACAGAGAGATAGAAAGGATGTACAGCAGGTTTAGGTGGTTAAGGATCGGAAGGGAAATATATTGAAAAAACACCAGAAGAGTAATGGGAAGATGAAGAAATACCTTTATTGTCACACATAGTTGTACACAGAGCACAATATCAGCAACATTTTACCGTTGCATTTAACCCATCATGGATGCACCATGAGCAGAAGGCAAGGGAGGAGTTAGGGGTTCAGTGTCTTGCTTTCTCAATAATACTTCTACAGGCTAGGAGGAACTGAACCAGGAATGTTTGGTTCCAAGTACGACTGCTCTTAACCCCTGCACCATGCCTTTCTTTTTTTCTTTCTTTTTTTTTAAAGAATATTTCGTGGAGAGAGTAGTTTGAAGAGCTGAGGAATGGGGAACATGAAAGAGAGTGAAGGGTAGAAGAGGTGACTATTGTGGACCACAAAGTAGCAGAGATTTGTGAAGGTGAAGTGAGGTTGTGAAGTGACTCAGAAGGATGGGTAGTGCAAAGACAGTTGGTTCTGATGATTTGCATGTGGAGATATGGATGTATCTAGAAGAGGCAGTAGAGTTCTTGACAAGATCATTCAACAGGATTTTAGAGAGTGAGAAAATGCCTGAGGAATGAAGAAGAAGTGATAGAAACGAATAGTGGAAACTAGACTGAGAGCAGAAGTTAGCATATGTGAGCAGCAGCATGGTTTAATTCCTAGAAAGAATACTACAGATGCAGTACTTGTGACTTTATAGACCTAGAAAAAGCATAAGACATAGACCCTCAATTTACAGTGGGCTAGCCTCATATCCTGTGATGGCCTCCTCCACAACAACTGGAAGACCCCTGTAGGCAACCATGACCTCCTCCAGCTCCTGGTGACTCACAAGATGCAACCACATGTGCTCCGGCTAGTTCATGGTTCCATGGGGCAGGTCACCTTGGGCTCACAAAGACTCTCCAATAGCTTTGAACTCTGTTCCACTTGCCAGGATGCAGATGTAGGGATCTTCAATCACTACCCGAGGCCTTCACTGTCCAGACAGGACCAACCCAATGCTCTCATGCTACCCTTCAGTAATACCTGGTGGATGGCCCCATGGAATGTGTGGCTGTCGTGATCCTGGGCCCTTTTGCAGTCACAAAATGAGGTAACTTCTATGTCCTGGCAGCGATGTCTAATTTTACTAAATGGCCAGAAGTATTTGCTGTCGTCAACCACCGCGGAGTGCTTGGTGGATGAGGTGTTTTGCCAGTTTGGGTTCTGGAGAAGTTGCACAGCGACCAGGGGCAGAGCGTAGAGGACCAGGTGTTCAGTGAGGTCTTGTGGCTGGGCTTTAAGAAAACCCAAATGACGCCACCACACCCCTGGTTGGTTGAAACGTTCAACCACAGCCATGTCACATGACTTGTGATCCTGACCAGCCGGCAGCAGTGAAATTGGGACCTGCACCTACCACTGGTTCTATGGGCTTACTTTACAGCAGTGCAGGAATCCAACAAATGTTCCCCAGCTGTCTTTCTATTTGGCCAGGAACTACGCATATCCATGGACTTTTTGGACCCCACCGGAACCCAAGGTGGGAGGCGAGCCTGGCTTGGAATACCTTTAATATCTTCAAAAACGACTTAGGAGAGTGCACGACCGAACCGGGTAAGCCCTCAAGGTGGCTTGGTCCAAACAGAAATGGGCCTATGACACTTGTTGTAGTGGAGAGGATTTCGGCACAGGTGTGGGTCTACAGCCACGAGAGGAAGAAGGGCCTTTCCCCTCAGCATATGAGCCACTGGGTCAGACCCTGTATCGTCCTGTAGAAACTCTCGGATGTTGTGAACAGGGCCAGGTCGATGAAGGGGAGCCATGTGGGGGTCCTACACCAGACACCGGGACAAGCTGCCACCATCCCAATCAATGACCCCAGCAGGTTTAGGCAAGGACTGGATACCAGCTGCCTCATTTACGGGTGAGACATCCAACCGACATTGCATGGTCCCATACTGAAGTTACTGAGGACAGCTAACCAGCCACGTGGGGGCTATGCGATATGTCATGGGGAGACTGACAGGATAGTCTTCCCAGTATCCTTTATGTCAGCACAGGGGTTTATGCAGATTTCCTGTAAAGGTGCAAAGGCACAGTTTTGCAAAACAGCAGGGCAGAATGTGAAGAAGAAGAAGAACGAGACTGATTGCTGTGTGAATTTGGCCCCAAGGTTTTTCCTGTTTGTTGTATGGTTGCTACATCCAGTGTGTTAATTAAAGAGCATTATCTATGTGTTTCCTGTACTTTATTTGCATGCTTGCAAGCCTGTCTGACACAATATTTTTCTTTGGTCAAGGAAAACAACTGTTTTATCTACAGAGTGTGTAGATCATTCATATGTCAGTATGTTCAGGTTTGTCATAATTATATTACATAATAACTTTTGTGTTATTAGCAACATCCAGCATCTATTGACAATATTTAGCCTTTGTTGGTTGAGATTAAGGTCTTGCAAAAAGGCATCTCGGTAACAGTGATGAGGGCAATAACATGCTTAGGTTAGCTGACAAGTCTGGATCAGGCATGGATGGTATTTTACTGCACTATTATGCAGCATGATCAACAGGAAATAGGCCTGGGGTGGATCCAGGTTCTTGTCCCAAATTGGCTCAAAGCCATCCCACCTCGTCCCATCGCGCACGCATGCTGTAACAGCCTACAAGCAAACACGTGAAACTGAAAACGTTCTTTTAGTGGAAAACCATGATAATTGTCTGGCAAAATTGGCCTATGTTGAAACAGACCAACACTGTGGTTGAAACACTGTGGTGCATAGTATGTACACAGCTTCACAAATCCAAGCATGAAGAAAGGCTGAAGTGCATTGTAACAGGAGTGTTTATTGGTTTCAC
>CAAKHD010006862.1:3784-48852 GCA_901007705.1 Fistularia tabacaria | reverse complement strand
GGAGTTCAGACGTGTGCTCTTCCGATCTGTTGAAACAGACCAACACTGTGGTTGAAACACTGTGGTGCATAGTATGTACACAGCTTCACAAATCCAAGCATGAAGAAAGGCTGAAGTGCATTGTAACAGGAGTGTTTATTGGTTTCACTCATAATTCTGGCAATAAGCAGGAAACTCGGGCAATGGTTTTATTTAAATAAGTAGTTTGGGGAGAGGTACCGAGATATAAGAACTCATCATTTGTAATTGCTTCGAATAGCAACAGTGACTTGTTTACAGCAATGTGGTCGAGTGACTCAAGTAGGGCGGGTGTGGTCGGCTCCTGGCCAATCAGCGTCGTCTGCCTTCCCTGCCGCTTTGTCGAGATTGGCGGGTCAGTTAGCCAATCAAAACTTGCCTTTCTCAGAGAAAAGAGAAGTTGGCAGTCATCTGGCAGTCGGGTCCACAGCCACGATGGATGTAACAGCATACCTTCTTCTTGTCATCTCATTTGGGATGAGGGTACAAGAAAATAGCGGTAAGTGCCTTAAAGACATAATGAAGACGTAGTCATCGTTTTTCATGTGTTTCATCAGTTTTCGTCTTGGTTCTGATCCACATATGCAATAACAGCCCTTAGTTGAAACGCAGTGTGTCAAACTAAAATGGCGCAGGGTCGGCGAATAGCCTGCTGCTGCATGACTGAGGAATGTTTATTGTCTGGAAATAAAGAAGCAGGGAGCTATATTTCACACCGGGCCCGAAAGGCCACCCGCGAACACATCGCTCGGTAACGGGGTTACTCTACGAATGCCCGTTGCCTTTTGGACTTCTTTGCTTTTGCCAGCAGAGAACAGTCCGTTCAGGCAGAGTATCAATTCTCCGCTTCGTCAATACAAACTTGGCGGCATCACTTAAGTTGATGTTTGTCTTAGTTGCTCATTTACTTTCCTCCACCGAACGCCGGCAAGCAGATCAGGACCGCAAGTTTGTGGTGAATCTCACATGAGGTACCCCCTCACCTTGTTTTTTTTTCCAAGCTCCGTAACACATTTTTTTCTCGCATCAATGTGCTCCGGAAGACACTATCTTGTCTTCCATTGCGAACTGAAGCTGAAATTTAGAGGTCTTCGGTGATCACGGCGCTTGCATTCTTGGTGTGTTCTTTTCTCCAGATAATCGTTTTCATTGTGAAAGTCACCAGGTTTGTTCATCCTGTCAGACGCTGGACTCGCAATGTTTCTGTGCTTATTGCGGCTAGCTTTAGCTGATTTTTTTGTATGCTTTTTACTAAAATAATCTAAATCGGTAAGGTTGTCTTTTTGGCTTCAGTTTAACGAGGCAACGAGGAGAAAATCCTCGCCCCTGCAGACAAAACACGCAGACGAGAGGGAAATATTCAGTGGCGATCCTTGTCTTCAACCTTGTAGTTTACCAGTCCTGACTGATTACGGGTGAGGTGCACTGAAATGTAACCATTTTCTAAAGCTGCCCTCTGTTGGCTTTCTTAATTTCCCTTTATTTGTATATATTCAGATGGTATTAGACTAATTTCCAGTAATTCCGTTTATTCTCTAATGCTTAATAGCACGAGAAGAAGGCTGGGGTTGAAATTTTGAGGCGGGGGATCCTAACGTTTCCTGCGGTTTCTCATTTATGCGGTATTCGCAGGAGTCTTTGCATTTAGGTTTGAATGCGTGTCGGATTACTTAGAAACTCTGTAGTGATGGTTTCCAGATAAGAGTCCTCAGAAAAAGTCCCCAAAATCCATCGGCATGAACAGGGAATGGGTCAGATATACCGTACCAACGGCCATGGATGGCCCTGCCTTAACACGGTGATCCTCATTGTATGTTACATATATGTCAATTTTGCAGGGTATGTTTCGTGGTTTGTTTCACTTGCCATTATGTGATAACAAAAGGACATCGCTCAGAGCAAATTGCAGATCATGTGTGATTTCTCTCTTGACTGGAAAGCACAGCGTTTTCATTGTGTACTATCCCTCCGTGCAGAGATATACAGACTGAAAATACATCGGAAGGTTGGGGAGGCTATCCAAGCTGTTGTAGGGCAAGAAGTAGGACTCATCTTGGATAGTCCACAGTCGATCAAAAGGGTCACAAATGGAGACATACAGCCGTTCAATCTCTCATTCGAAGTCCACACAGAAAACCCTCCTGTCAGAATTGGACCAGGGACCTTCAGCCTGTGAAGCAAAAGTGCTAACCACTGTGTCACCGTGTTGCCCCGAATAACTTTTGTGATCTCAAATGAATCAGTACATACTGTATGCCAAGCACTGTTCTACATTGCTGCCCCTTTATCATTATACAGTACTTGCGATTACTTTTTAAAAATTCTGTTAATACACAGTGCAACTGATTCTTCGGCCGTAATAGCCGATTGTCTACCTAAGTCAAGAACACATTTTCAGATGTGGTGACTGAATTTGTTTCTTGCCTTTCCACCGCTGGAAAAAAGCAGTGGTTTGAGAAAGTAATTTTTTTCCCCACAATGGACCTTATAAACCTAAAATAATTCCAGGTGCCAGACATGGACCCACTCTTGAACACACTTTCCATACATATATTACATATTCAGCCTCTCTTTTTTTCCTCTGCATTGTCTATTCCTGAATGTTTAGTTCACCGCAGCTACTTTACACAGAGTATTACCTGGCTGCCTGTGAGCTTTTGCCAGAGTGCCTGTTCGCTGAGTTATCACTTATAAATTATAAATTATTATAGTTATAAATTACAGTTATAAATTCATAGATGTACCCTCTGAACATACAGATTCTAAACATTTTTGTCATAAATTGTTCCTGGAGAACGCTTCGCCTCCCAGCTTCACACACACCTCAGTAATCACAACCTTTACATTCAATTCTAGTCCAGTTTCTGTCCTCTTCACAGTACAGATATAGCTCTGCTAAAAGTTACTAGACCTTCTGATGACCGCTGATTCTGGTTTTTCTCACTATCCTCATCCTCCTGGATCTGAGTGCAGCCTTTGACACCATCTCTCACATTACTTTTAGATTAGCATCCATCGGCATCAGCCAACCTCCCCTCAAATGGTACACTTCATAGCTCTCTGTTTGCACTCATTTCATCCTGCGTAAATTCTATTTCTATTGTTCCCAGTCCTTTCTAATCACTGCCATGCACGCCAGGACTCAGTTCTGGGGCCACCTCTATTTATCATCTACATGCTTTCTGTTGACTGCACATTCCATAAACACAATATAAACTTTAATTGTTACACGGATTACACCCAGCTCAATATTTCCTCCAAACCAAATTCTACTTTTCCACCTTCCTCCCTTTGTAACTGCCTCATGGAAATCAAATCATGGTTCTCCTTCAACCCTCTCAAATTTAGATCAAAAATCAAGTTCTTTTTGTGGATACAGCCTCCACCATTTACCAATCTTACAGTTTCTCTATCAGCATTGACAACTAGTCCATCCCTCCCTCCCACCCCTTACCTTTCTTAAGAGTCTGGGTGTCATTCTGGATTATACATTATCTTCCCAGTCCCATATCAATAATACCACCCGGTCGGACTTTCTATCCATCCAATATTTATATACTCCACCCCTTCCTAACTACATATGCTGCAGCCATCCTTGTCCATAGCCTTGTCACCTCCCTGATAGATCACTTGAACTCCATTCTTTTCAGTCTCCCCAACAAATCCCTTCACAAACTCCATTTCCCCAGAATTCTGCAGCTTGAACCCCCAAACAGGGAACACATCACCCCAGTCCTTCAACAGCTTCATTGGTTGTGCATAATATCCAAGATAAACTTAAGAATATTGCTCCACACCCATAAATGCATCCACAGCCTTGCCCCCTTCATACCTATCAGATTATTTTGCCACCCTCATCCGCGCTCTCAACTCTCCACCCGTGCCTCAATTTGTTGTTCCTGCCTGCCTTTGTACTATGGGATTCAGTGTTCAGTTGGTGCACTCCTGCCTCTGAAGCTCAGTCCACCTTGACATCAGAAATGCTGACTCCATTCCCCCAGTTTAAGTCAGAATTCAAGACCCATCTCTTCAAAATTGCCTACTCCTTGTGATGTGGATTACAACGGCTGTAAATAGTTTGCCTTCTTAATCTTTTTTTTAACTTATCTTTTTAACTGTTTATCAAGTGACATTGGGGCTAGAAACATGGCCACAAATGCAATTGATTATTATTATTATTAATAATGATGATAATAATATTTTGCCATAATGTTAGAACTGTAGATAATATGCCCAGGAAAATACAGTTACAGTTGCTTCCCAAGTGCAGGCATGGCATGTTGCAGACATTTTGCTCATCTGTTCTATGGACATTTAGCCTGGAAACATTTTGAAGCACATTCGTAATTACTTTAGCCATATGTCACTAAAACTAAATGAGACAATTTAATTAAGAGAAAATAAAGACCACACTACACTAGTTAATCAGTAAGTTGCCCAGCCCCTTGTTTACAGGCTTTAAGGAGATGACTCAGATGGTGAATTGAAGGCAGGATTGGCCTTCTGTGTCTCACTGGGACTTTGCATTGGCAAGATGGTGGTGGAAAAAAAAATCTTCAACCTTTTACAGGGATAACTGTTCTACATTATATATAATGACAGTCTAAACACTGACACATAGTCCTTTACTTATGACATCATACATCCTTTTTGAATAAGATTTCCATTGATAAGCTATCAGAACAAGAGGGTCCACATTTTATAAATATCCCTTGCAAAGGTATATTGAAAGTGTCAGTTTCTCTTTCTGTTGTTTAAAGACAACCAGTTATATTTCTCATGCAGTAAATGCCTGTAACTTCTGAACAAAAAACTCCAAAACAGAATATACCTTTTAGTGAAATGCAAAAGTGATTGTCAGATGCTTTCTGCAAAAACAACAAAAAAAACAAACAAAAACTGTCTACCTATTTCGATTTTCCATCCTGAAACATTAAGTGGTGTCCTGGTGAAGAGAGGTGTGACCTCGGACCTTGACTATACCTTGAGTATCTATACCTTGAGACCTTGACTCGGAGGGAGCTTTATTAGATATTCTGGGTAGAGAGAAACTCCCAAGCCGGTCCTCATAGAAAGTATGCCCCTAAAGTAGTTGGACCCGCTGAAGATGGTTGGACTCCAAGCAGTTTCGTTTTCTGACTTTCACTGTGTCAGAGAGGAATACAAACAGCTCCTTTGTCTGTGACGTTCTCAAGATCTTCATCAATACAGGCATGTTTGAGTATGTACCAAAAGTAGAAAATGTATATGAAATGTATTTTTGTGCAACATGAGTGTATTCCTTTGGATTTAAACTCTGTTTTTTACTCATTCCTAGTATGAACAGTTCATGATGAGCACAATGTATATGTGTATGCATGTTACTATACCTCTTTTTACCTCAGACTTCCAATTTCTAGATTGATTCTGGTTGTTGTTTTGGTAAATCTCTGGGGTATCAATAAGAAATAAAAAAACAAAACAAAAACAACTGCTGTTTCAGTGATAATTAATAGTTGGCTTTGTTGTAGTCCTCGCAGACTTGTGATAGCATTGTTTTCTGTTTCTGTTTTACTTTTTTATGTTTTCATTTTTTCAAAGTAGTTGGTGCATGACAAACTCATAAATGTATCTGAATTTTGTGAAGCTCTTCCATGTGCCTTATTTTTTCATATTTCAAAGAAAGGCAGTGTTTTATTACATCAAGATGGATTGTTTTTTGGAGTTCTTCAAAGGAAATGTTCATTTCAAATTTTTTTTGATTGAAACCTAAGTTTTAGTGGACAGATAACAACTTTTAGTTTTAGCTTTAGTAGGGTATAAATACCCATTCGTAATATCGTTCTTCTATACCCCAAGTAAATAGTAAATGACTGAAGCAGCTATTTTCATGATGAATTATGTCTCTGTTAAGGGAGCACCTTTGCCTTAAATCTTTTCTCTGAATCACAGCGACCCTGAATTTATAGAGTATTTGAGACTGTTTTTCAGTTGTCTACTGTATTATCTGGAGTGGAGACTACATTTGCTTATGAAACCATCAGATAGATCCTTAGCAGTGGACATGATTTGAAAAATATTTTTTCCCCCAAACTGTAAGAAAAATTGTGTTGTAGTATGGAAGACAGAGTATGCAGAAAGGAGAGAGTACGCCATGGTATTATAAGTTCTGATGAGAATATCACAATTCTCCAAGGGATCATGGGCATGGTTCTGAAGTCTTTTATGAAGAGCTTTTATCGATATGAATCATCAATTCTACATGGAAGTTCCATGAGTTTTAAGATGTAAAACACCTTCCCCACAATATCAGAATCAGACAAATGTATAGACATGTGCAGAACTGATGAAAGTTGGCCCCAGAAAGCTAAGGCTTGCAAACAGTACTTTTTAGATGCTCCATCAAGAAAAAGAATTGGCATCCATTGTCAAAGAATTGGCATCCATTGAGGAGCAAGATCGAATGAGCACCGGATATCATGTCTGTTGTTTCAAAAACATTTACAACAAACCAGAGATCTATGAATGTTTGTGTCAGTGAGACTTGAGTTCATATTTATTGGTAACCATGCATATTTCCTAAGGTCTTTGTGTGTGGATCAGTTATTCTAATACATGTTGTCATGTATCCATACCTGGCAAGGATAACCTGGAGGTTTTTTAATGTGAGTTCACATTCAGTAACTACATTCTCATGGTGATGGTGGCAATGCATACCAAAAATGCATGCGAGAGAGTCTATGGGGACTACCTTTTGGAGGGTCCAAGCTGTTAGAATTTTGGTTCAGTAGTCCCATCATGAATCAATGAACTAGTCCCTGAAAGCCAATGCAAAATAACTACATTGTCCACATTTTTTTTTTTTTAGACCTTCCTCCCTTGGAGAGGACAGCATCTAGGTTGTTTACTGTGTTCCTATCTTTATGTTTCAATTGCTTAATTTTATCTATTGTGATTAGATCACAAGACAGGGTAAGAAATGAAACAACATCTCCAAGATACATGACTAGTCAGATTACATTTTGTTGTATCTGCCAAAGCCTAAACTGTCACTTCCACCTCTGTTGGAATGACAAGGAATTATTATTGTTAATATGATAAATAATAAAAATTATCATTAGGAATAATTACTTTATGCTATTAATAAGCATCTACTAGTGGTGAGGACAATCCACTACATATTAAGTATGTGAGAATGTGACCGATTGAAATTATCTCAACTCTCGGAACAGTCTTTGCATTATTTTTTCCTAAGGAAAATTAAAAAGAAAGCGCAGAATGAGACCAAAAATTACAAACGGTGCTTGAGGAGTAATTTGACTGCTAATGTGTAGCAGTGTCAAAAACAAAAAGTCTCAATGTTTCTTTTGGAGCCTCTCATTTTAAAAGCGTCAGCACAAGCATACTTGGGCTTTGACCTCAATTGATAAAATCTTTGCTAAAGCAGTTTGATTTTGGTGGACTGTGAATGATACAGCTTTACATGTATCGTTCCTGGCCTACTTTGGCTAATACCCATTACAATTTCGGTGTTTGCAATAGGATTCCCTTTACAGACAACTGTCCTATTCAGGGTTAGACCTGTATTAGTTGGAATAAAATTGGGGTGAAGGTTGTAATTAAGGTGGATCTGCTACCCTGTGGGTTTGCCCTCTGCTGAGAGATTCATCAGTATGAGATGCTGTGTATTTGGTGGTAGACAGGTCGAAAACTGATCATGTGGTATGTGGTACATTGTATGTAACCTCTTTAGTGGAGAAGGTGCTGGCGCTTTGCAAGAGGTGGATCGGTAGCTCCTGGAGTACTAAGGCAGGTGAGGAGCATATACATCAAGGATTAGCTTGGACAAGAGTTGCTGCTCTTTGTATGGAAATGAGTTCACTCAGCTGTTGTTTAAGTTTTTGATAAGGATACTTTACGGGCACCTTCCCTTAGATGTGTTCCAGGTGTGTCTAAGGTTAGGAAGCCCTGTGGTTTAACTATGCTGCAAGGATTGTATATCTTGTCTGGTGACATCTTAGGGTTCCCCAGGACAAGCAACAGTGCATTGCTTGGGACAGGGACACATAAGTTGACCTACTCAGTCTACTGCCCCCGCGATACAGCCCTAGAGAAGTGATTGCAATGATGAATTAATGATTTCAGTCAAGTAAACAATTTTCCTGTTTTCCATGAGAATGTGTAGATTGGTAGGTACTTTAGTCATCCCCAAGGCTAAGCAGTTCCAGCAGTAGCCACAAATGTTTGGTAAATAATTAAAATGAAGGAAAAATGCATGCAATAAACACTTGTTGAATACAACACAGCTAAACTGCCACCCAATTAGATGCTTCTAGTTGGACGGTGTACAGTCTGAAGTGTACCAGTTATGACAAAACAAAACTATGTTGAATGTCAACACCAATGTTTTCCCCCTCAGAGTTTAAGAGCTGCATGGTGTACTTCATGTTGCTGATTCCCCCAAAAGGCTGCTTTTTATTATTCTTTTTAAGATTAGGGGTTATGTTTAGTGATCATGAAAACCATTAGTGCTCAGTTATGATAGTAATACCACCAGCTGGTTAACAATTTGGGATCCACTCTGTTTTTGGTTACACTGACAGCCTAGTCAAAATGATAGCATTCAGTAATGTTGTCAGTAAATAATTCACTACCTTAAATAGCATAATTTGCTCCCATAAATGTCTCATTATGTTGTAATAAATTAAAACTATTGTTCCTCATAAAAAATCCAGTGCGATGTATTTTCACACTACAAGTCTGATTTGGACTTTCTTGTTGCTATTAAGCCGTTGAGTAGCAATGGAACGATGAGTGTTATAACCCAGTAGTAGAAAATAACATAGGATTAAATACTTTGCCTTTTTAGCTTTTTAAGTAAATTTTTTTTTGCCTTTGTGGTCACACAAAGGCATTGATGAAGCCTTGTTGTGAAATTAAAAATGATGACTATATGACCACATCACAATCTGACTGGATAGTAAAATTTCAGGTTAAAAAGTATCTGATACATGACTGCCATTTTCAAATGTATTTTTGCAAACAAAAGTTAATATACTCACAGTATTTTAAACAAAGTCTGTAGGAATCAAACCAACATCTTCATTTGTAGTTTCCACTATTCCGTCTTTTGTAATTAACAATTGCGATGGTTTTGCCTTACATTTTTAAATTAAATTTCAGAAAATAATCTTTACCAAGTGAAACTGAAACTACATGTTTGTGAAATAAAAGGGAGAAAAGCCCTGTGCCGTCGAATATTCAACGGGTGAAGGTAAACGGGTTTCATGATTGTGGGAAATTATTTCTCGGCATTTAACCCATCATGGATGAGCCATGAGCAGTTGGCAGCCACTTAGCAGTGCCAAGGGAATGGTTTAGGCTTCAGTGTTTAGCTCAACAACATTTCAACAGGCTTGGAGTAGAGTTGGAATCAAACCAAAAATGTTAGGATTCAAGGATGACCACTCTAATCCCCTGAGCCAAGACGCCGGGTTGATAGTTTAATTGACTAATGGATATCGTAATTAACAATGGATCCACATCCAAAAGGCCATATGAGTCTAAGGCAGTCAAGCAGTGGAACAGCCACCTTGTGGCAGGAGTTATGCTTCAGCATTAAATGGCACTCAGTCAATGCCTTTTATTTGTAACATGTCTCTCAAGAGTATAGTACTTTTCCCATGATGCTCAAAGTTTCATTATGACAGCATAAAGGACACGTAAAACAGCAAGGCATCCTTATGTTGTGCATGTAATGGGCAAATGTAAGTTGTATCAGTTTCACACTAACACAATAATCTTGTCGCCAACTCTACCCTCTCCTTACCTCAGCCCTCCTACTCAACAGTGTCTCTGTCTCCTAGTCTTTTGCTCTCTCCCGTCTCCCTTTTAGAAATGTTAAATACCCCTATATGGCCACATCTCAGGTTGAGTGACTGGTCATTAGAATGAGCTACGATGTTGTGTTAGCATTTTTGGGTCACAATGTAGCCACCAAGCATTAACATTCAGAATAAACACCATTCCCGACAATAAAAGTTTGGATTTACAATTATTAGTTATGATTTACAATCTTGTCTCCAGCCTTTTTCCTCCATTTTTCTATTTTTCTTGGAATACCCGAAATATCCTTATCTACAAAGTTAAACCCTCCCTCCATAACATATTCTGATGAGTTCGATGAATTAATGCAGAATATCCCCAGAGATGAGAGAGTGGTAATTGGGGCAGACTTCAATGGACGTGTTGGTGCAGGCAATAGAGGTGATGAAGAAGTGATGGGCACGTTCAGTATCCAGGATAGGAACGTAGAGGGACAGATGGTGGTATCCTTTGCAAAAAGGATGGAAATGCTGTTGTAAATACTTTTTACCAGAAAAGACAGGAACATAGGGTAACTTATAAGAGCGGAGGTAGGAGCACGCAGGTAGACTACATCTTGTGTAGACGAGGTAATCTGAAAGAGATCAGTGACTGCAAAGTAGTGGCAGAGAGTGAGAGTGTAGCCAGACAGCATAGGCTGGTGGTTTGTTGGATGACTCTGGTGAAAAGGAAGATCAAGAGGACAAAGACAGAGCAGAGGACAAAGTGGTGGAAGCTGAAAGGGGAGGAGTGTTGTATGGTTTTCAGGGAGGAGATGAGAAAGGCTCTTGGTGTTCAGGGAGAGCTTCCAGATGACTGGAAAACTACAGCAAATGTGATCAGGGAGACAGGTAGGAGAGTACTTGGTGTATCATCTGGAAGGAAAGTAGATAAGGAGATAAGGAGACCTGGTGGTGGAATGAGAAAGTGCAGGAGTGTATACAGAGAAAGCGGTTAGCAAAGAAGTGGGACACTGAGGGGACTGAAGAGAACAGACAGGAGTACAGGAAGATGCAGCGTGAGGTAAAGATAGAGGTAGCAAAGGCAAAACAAAGGGCATACAATGACTTGTATGCTCGGTTGGACAGTAAGGAGGCAGAAACTGATTTTACAGGTTGGCAAAACAGAGATAGAGATGCAAAGGATGTACAGCAGGTCTTTTTGATTAACGATAGAGAGGGAAATGTATTGACAGATGCTAGAAGAGTGATGGGAAGATGGAAAGAGTACTTTGAAGAGCTGATGAGTGAGGAAAATGAAAGCGGGGGAAGGGTAGAAGACCTGACTATTGTAGACCACAGAGTAGCAGAGATTAGTAAAAGTGTAGTGAGGAGGGCATTGAAGAGGATGAAGAATGGAAAGGCAGTTGGTCCAGATGATATACCTGTGGAGGTATGGGAGTGTCTAGGAGAGGCAGCGGTAGAGTTTTTGACAAGATTATCTTTGATAATTATCAGGATCTTAGAGAGAAAAGATGCCTGAGGAATGGATGCTTTCATTCATTCATTCATTCATTCATTCATTCATTCATTCATTCATTCATTCATTCATTCATTCATTCATTCATTCATTCATCTTTTTTACTGCTTATCCTACACTCAGGGTTGTGGGGGGTGCTGAAGCCTAGCCCAGCTGTCATTGGGCAAGAGGTAGGGTGAACCCTGGACTGGTCGCCATTCGATCACAGGGCCACATAAAGAGACAGACAGTCACTCGCCCATTCACATGTCTGAACAATTAAGGGTCTCCAATTGACCCTCTGAATGTTTTCGTGACTGGGAGGAAATTGGACAGACACAGAGCACATTCAAACGCTACAAAGAGAGGACTGCAGTAGGCATTTTACAAGGGCTCTTTGTTGTGAGATGGGAGCACTAATCACTAAAACTAAATTATTGGTGTTTTTTTTTTTTTTTTTTTTTAATTCCTGCAAGTCAGTGTCTCTTCTCATTCCCTTGACAGCACATTTAATTATAGTATTTCTGCAATTCCATTCATTCAGTACTATAGCCATGTGTTTTTTTATCCATTTAATTGAAATTTAATTAACATCACATTTTAAGTACTGTAAACAGCTGAATAATGGACTTTATTAATCAATACACATAGACTATGATTGTAATCAGATTTGGGGAGCCAGTTAATTGAATTTCAGTTGCAGTAGATGCCCACATTCATGAAAACAACAAAATGACACAAAAAAAAAGACTTGTGGCTCATTGGTGATGTTTCTATTAATTTATGTGTTATTCATCTTACAATGACTAATTTTGTAGGGATGTATGTTTATCAGGGCCATTCCCCTGAATTTTCACACCTACTGTACTTTTGGCCAATTTACAGCATCTGATTAAGTTAATTAAATATTATTTGTTCTTTAGGATTAAGCATGAACACAAAGGCTCAGTGACAATCAGCAAACTATTTTCTGCTGCAAACTGTTGCCTACTTCCGCACACAGTAAACAGGCATTAAAAAAAAATGAAAGTTCTGTGGTGTTGCTGCAAAAAAAATATTCGCACGACTGAATGAAATTAAAATAATCGTGAAATAATAGTAGAAATAGTAGTGCTGTATAGAAACTTCTGTAAAAACAAAAGTACCACAATAATCAAGTAATTTTTTTTTTTTTTTTTGATAAAGCTACCAGTTTTGTATCTGTGGATGCCTTCTAATTTCAGTCTTATTTTCTTACCAGGAAATTAGCTTTACTAATGGGGTTCTTACTGTTTGAGAAGCTCAAGAATGACTTGATCAAGTTACAGCTGTCAAATAGGTCACAGACCATATTTTGTTCACAATAGTTTCCAATTAGATTTAATTAAAGGTTTGTATCGTATTCCTTTGCTCAAGATGTAAGTGAAACATTATTTCCTTAAGGGTATATAAGGTAAAACCTGTAAAAAAAATAATTCTTAAACCTTTTGTAAATATTTATTTTATGTCTTTTTCGACCAAATTCTGTGTATTAACATTTTACAGGTCTTGAATATGTCACCTCCCCCTATGTTTTAGTATTTTATATAATACGTTTTGGATGACGGCTCACAATGTTCTCAAAATTTCATCAAAGTACATCATATCACCGTACTTCAAGATTGTAAACACACATGCTGAGTGAAAATGAAAATTTGTCCCTGTTTGAAAATTAGCACAGCACAAAATATGTTTAAACTAGACTGTTCTAGTGTTTAAACAAAAAAAAAAAACCCAACACATTTTACCTCCATTGCCCTCTCTCTTCATAAAGATGATTATAGTGTAAGATACTGTTTGGATTATGCCAAATGCAGATATGCCTTCCATCAGGTACAATTGGCTGAAATTTACGTGGATGAAATTTCTCTTGTTGTGTCAACCGAAATTAACTTGAAGTGGGGTAGCTTTTCAGATAACATGACCATGAAAATAACTTAAAATATACATACAGAGCAAAAAATATACATACAGAGCAAATGTTTTTTCACTACAGCTACAGTATATTTAGGAAAGTGCAAACATATCAATGACAGATATATCCAAAACTCGGTATCTTCCAGAAAGCTAGGTGGAAAAAACAGATGAAATACAATTTGGAATGAAGTGCATTTAAAAAATATAACTCCCAGGTAATGAGTCACAATTCAGAATAGGTGTGTTATAAATTTTGTTTCATGCTCTGGGATATTTGAACACTGAAAATTTCACATATTTTAGAAATGTTTTGTCATAAGATTGGTCAGCAGCTCAATTTTGCTTGAAAATATTTCACACTCTTATGAAGCGACAACCTTCAACAACCATTTTACACTCAATCTGATCCAGCAATGCTTCGGCTTTTATCTGGGGTTTAACAGATAGGTTTTTTTTTTTTTTACTAAGATCGTCTATATTTTATTTGAGATTTACCTGCAAATATATACTAGGCTCCCTGTTTCTCCATTCTTCCATCCATTGCCTGTGTAGCATTGCTTCTATGTGTGCTGATGCTGTCAGTATTAGCAGTGCAGAAATGCAAGGAATTTGGGTGACCCTAAATTTTCATTGTCTCAGCCCAGGGAGCCACAACTAATTTGTGAGGTTTGTAGTCCCTCCACCAGCCATTAAATTCAAAGGCATTGATGCATTACTGAATCTCCTCTTTGATGCAAAAGCTTCACAAGTTATAGTGTTAGAGGTAACGGTGGTCTTTATTCATATATGTGGATGTACTTACAATTACAGATTGGTTTCTCCTGACCAGTTTAAGTATCACATTAGAAATCATTGGATTTAGTTCTATACTTACACCAAGTATAAACCAATACTACTTTCCCCTGCATCACAGAACTTCCTTAATTCCATGTTATCATCTCACACAACAAACACCTCCCTGTATCGCCAAACCAATTGAAACTCTTGTTTGAATAGTTTTCAGCAGTGTTTGTTTAATAACCTGCAATGTTATTAAATACCTGAATATGATATATCTGTGGTGAAGCATCTTTATTATTATTATTATCATTATTATTAGTAGTTATTTGCACATTGTAGCTCACTTTGCGTAGAAAGGATTGAATAAGAACAGACCTTAGAACATTGGTGCCACTTGGTTCTCCTGCTTTTTCATAACTCTTTTCATAATGTTCCTTTCAAATCTGTTCCACATACATGTACATGTACAGAGTTATAAATCCAACCCTCTTTGTGGTCAAGTAGCTATTGCCAGAATTTAACACATGGTAAGGGCAAAAATGGAACGATAGTATCTCAGAATGACATAACACGCTGTTATTTGCATGAGGGGTACCTCCAACCTCTGTTGCTACCACAACAACAAGCACGTTGGAGCTAGCATACAGGTCAGTAATGTGTACTTTGCTCTGGAAGATAACTGCGTTGCTTACATGAACAAGAAGTGCTGCCTATCAACACTGGACCACATGCCAATTAATATTTTCAGCATCACATATTTCCGATGATAAGTTGGTGCATCACACATTAAAACTGATTGTTTTTTGTGTTTACAAGTCCACCAGACTCGCAGTAGTTTTTTAGTTGTGTTTGATCTGTGACCTTTTGTGAGCGCCTCTTGAACATCAGAAATCAGATGAAGATTTCAGAAGAGTCCAATTCCCCAGACCCACATTTCTGAGTCTGGTGTTGTCTGGCTACTGGCTTTTTCCTCTCACAGTTCAAAAAGCTTGTAGAAAATAAGACTTCAAATAGACATTTGTTATTTAATACTGAAATTATTGTGTTAATAAGATTTTGCACTTGATTGGGTAGACTGTATGCATTCTTGATTACTATCTTTCTCAAATTACCACAAAGGCCATAGCTTTGTATAAAATTGTCCCCTCAATTTATTTCCTACACTATGCCAAAGTTGTTTTTTTTTTTCGGCCCCAAAGGGAATAAGACATGCCCTGAAGCATAAACATTAAAACAGAGTTAGTTGGACGGTCTGTTAGCCTGTGTGTTTAGTTGAGATATGCTGTTTGGTCGAGTCAAATTTGAAACAAACACTGAATAGTGAAATTAAATTTTGAAGGCGCCGATCGTTTTGACTCTCAATCAAGGGGTCCCTATTGACCTCCTTTTACAATATGTTTAAGTTGGAGCAGCTGGCAGGTTGCGAGTAGTCTAATCTTGAGGTCAAACTCATGCATATGTGTTGAGCCCTCTCAAACACCTCAAATGTCTTGCTCTCTTTTCATTCTCAATCTATAATATCATCCATACCTTCTCTATATTGAGTAAGAATAATGAACTCTTTAGATTTATTTAAACTTTTTGATGTAGCAGGTGGGGGTTGCACTGTTTGTGAAAAGTTGCTTATGGTAGCAAATGCCGGCTCTATTGGAAAATGATCTTTCCACCCTCTGCCGCTTATCCTACGCAGGGTTGCAGGAGCCTATCCCAGCTGTCATCAGGCGAGAAGTGGGGTACACCCTGAACAGACAACCATTCACTCACTCACTCATTTGGGGCAGTTTTTCCCAATTTACCTAGGACTGTGGGAGGAAACCGGAGAACCTGGAGGAAGCCCACATATACGCGGAAAGAACATGCAAACTTCACACAGATAGTACCACTAATATGAATCGAACCAGGGTCCTTTGTGAGCCCGAAGCACTAACCACTGGCCACTGTGCTGCTCGTCATTCCACATTAACCCCATCCAAGGGCTAGTGGCCTGCCCTCTGTTCTTCCTTAACTTGTTACAATTTTAGGGATAGGTATATTCAACAATGGTCAGCTTTGGCTCCACCTTCACCCTAGACGAACAAACAATTTAGTTGGCCCGATAGCAGCCCCTCTGGTCTTCTATTTTTTCCTAAAGACCAGACACAGAGAGCACATCTGGTATGGACAAAAGGGTGGCTATAATGGATCTGGAAATGAGGGTGGGGGTTGTAGAATGGGGGTTAGTGGTGTACTGGGTTTAGTAGGGCCATGACCTATGGAAATGAGCTGAAATGACTCCTGCTGAAATGAGTCTTACTGGCTTACAAGCATCTTTTGCTCATGGATTCGAACATTTCCCTCTTTACAGTATCCCCAGATGCAAAACCATATTCGCACAAACTGCTTTCTCATACAAAGCCACGAGGCATTGGAAGACAATCCCTCCAGAACTTTTAGCCCATAGAGAGCTTGTAATCTTTACCAAGGAGTGACAGCATGGCCTCTAAGAAGCAAGATATATTAGCACAAACTCTATTTTCATACTCTTATTTTCTCTTTCTGTTAAGCAGAGTTGGTGCATACATGCATGTATGCATTTATATATGTGTGTATATGTCTTTCCTAACTGTTTTTTTTTTTTTTTTTCCCTTTTCTATTGTTGCTGCTGCAACAACCGAATTTCCCCTATGGGGATCAATAAAGTATTATCTTATCTTATCTTATCAGGATGAATTGATGGTTTTATTGTTTGAGTATTTGGAGTTTGATAATTATCTTAGCATATGGATGAGTTTGATGTATTTTTCGAATATAGATATTGTATTGGTCTGCATTTTAAACTTTGGTGTGTAGTTCACATTTTAAGCACGTTAGAGTACTTATTCTCTTCCTTTTGACTTTTCCCCGCTCAGAGGTTGCCACAGAAAATCAACATCTTCCATCTAACCCTATTATCTGTATTATCTATTTCACTACATTCACAAATCTTCTCTTTGGGCTTCTTGTACTGTATGTCTCCTGCCTTGCAGTTCTAACCCCAGCACCCTTCCATCAATATATTCACCGTCCCGCCTCTGTACATGACCAAACCATCTCAGCCTGGCCTCTCTGACCTTATCTCCAAAACATCGAACGTGTGCTGTCCCTCTGGTAAACTCATTCTTGTCACTCCATGCTCGTCACTCCCAAAGACAACCTCAACATCTTCATCTCTGCAGCCAACTCTGCTTCCTGTCTTTTCCTCAATGCCACTGTCTACAAACCATACAACATTGTTGGTCTCAAAACTGTCCTGTACGCCTTTCCTTTCATTATGGCTGATATTCTTCTATCGTAGAGGAACCCTGACACTTTTTTCCACCCATTTATACCCACTTGAACCTGTTTCTTCACGAACATATTTGGCACAAGTTTTGCACCGGATGCCCTTTCTGACGCAGCCCTCTGCATTTATTCAGGCTTGAGACCAGCTCAGAGAGACACTGGCTTATGCCCCCCTAAGGCTGCATTATCTTCTAGGATTGAAGGATACAGTTGTTAAAAAAAATTGGGCTGATTCAGGCTGATACTCATTTATCACACATTACCGCTACAGTTGTCTCCAGCTGTTCCAACCTGCTTGAACCCTTTTCTTCACCTCTTTTCGACACTCCATTTCTCTCGGCTGTTGACCCAAAGTACTTAATACTCTCCCCCTTCTTTATATCCCTTCCCTGTAGCCTCACTACTTCACTTGAGTTCCTCTCATTTACACATATCTTGCTGCGACTAACCTTCATTCCTCTCCTTTCCAGAGCTCCAACTATCTAGAATTTCCTCTACTTGCTCCCTAGTCTCACTAGAGATGTCATCTGCAAACATCATGGTCCACAGAGATTCCTGTCTAACCTCATCTGTCAATCTGTCCATCACCACTACAAACCAGAAGAGACTCAGAGCTGATCCCTGATACAGTCCTCGAACTTCTCTGTCACATCTAAAGCACACCTCACCTCTGACTCACAGCTTGCCTACATGTTGCAGCTCCCTCTGTACTTCTACCAGCATTTGTAAGGCTAAGACTTAAGGCTTTTCTACACAAGATTTACTCTACCTGCCTGCTCCTACCTCAGCTCTTAAAAGTTATCCTACGTTCCTGGCTTTTCTTGGAAAAAAAAAAAATATATATATTCACTACAGTCATTGCCATCTATTTACAAAGTCTAATACCATCTGTCCCTCAGTCTTCCTATCCTGGATGGCAAACCTGCCCATCACTTCTTCGTCAACTCTATTTCCTTCAACAAGTATGCTGAAGTCCATTTACCCAACATTCAAAGTACCTATTCTAAGACCCAACACAAAATCCTCTTCTCTTTCTTTGACCCAGTGCCCAATTTTCATGGGCACACTGTAGGTAAACTGAACCAATGGTGGTGGTTGTTGTTGTTAACTTGGGCCTCAATTCTATATGAGAATTGTACGTATGTAATTTGGTATGAGAATCATAGGTTTGATTCATATATTTGTTTTTTGGCATAAGTTTTACACTGGATGCTTTTCCTTGTGCAACCCTCTGCATTTATCTGGGCTTGGAACCGGCTCAGAAAGACACAGGCTTTTGCCCCCCTGAAGCTGCATTATTTTAATTACTTAAGACACTGTAAGGAATTTAGATATGGATATTGGATGGACCTCACTTCTGATAGCTCTGTGTGTAATTATTTGGATGGATTTTATGTTTTACTCAATTTCTGGATGAAAGGCTTTAAATAAGAATTGTTATGCATCAGAGCACGTCAGATCAAAGCACATTTTAAATACAAAGGGAAGAGAGTAGAACATAAAATAAATATTCATAAATTTTTTTCCCCCTATCCTGCATTGAGGGAAGCGATGGGGCTTGAGATGTCCAATTAACCTTGTGCATTTTTTGTGACCGTGAGGAAACCAGAAAAACGTAAGGTTCTCATGTTTTTATGTGTATCCAATCAATCTGTTTTTAATGGCTTATAAAGCTTCAGATCAGCTGCATTGCACGAAAGGTCTTTTTGAAATAATCACAGAATGTGGCCCGTTTTTACCATGTATAACAAAAATAATGCATGGATGAATTTAATGTTCTAGTCAATGTATGGATGAATTTGATCTATGTTGTCATCATACATGGATGAATAGGGATGGGAAAATTGTGATTGCTTTGTGTTCAAGCGGAAAGCAATTGTTGTTTTAACAAAATGCATTTTGTTTTTTGTTTTTTTCTTTATCGGATCCTAAGGAGTTGAGCTCTCAGGTCCACTACACATTCCCTAATAACTGTCTGTCATTTGCTGTTTATTATTCACTTACATTCCTTATATTCATTGTTGGAAAGTCAAAAAATCCACAAATCTGAACTGGAGTATTGAAACCAGTTATCTAACAAGGTACATTTGCTTTTTCTAAGATATGTGGAACTAGCACTCCAAGACTCGCTTGTGTTCCCCTTTCATTCTTTAACATTTACTTTTACACTTCAATTGTTTTCCATAACTTTCATTTTAAAATTGCTCCAGGATTTAAAAATGAAAGTTTTTTTTTTTTTTTTTTTTTTGTTTGTTTGTTTTGTTTTTGTTTTTTTCCCCCCCAAAATAAAAAAAAACAAACCATTTCATTCTCTCAAGACCCACTGTGACTATTGAAATATCTCTTTAGTACTTTGAACCTTTCTGCTGCGAACTCACTGAATGTGCAAGTGGGCCATAGCATTTTAAAGCTGAATTTTGAATTGCGGTTCTGCTTTTTGTTAAACTTTAAATGCCAAAATATTTCAGTCCATCCATCTTCTACCACTTATCTGGGTTCGGGTAGTGGGTCAGAAGCTGAAGCAGCAGGACCCAGACTTCCCTCTGCCTTGTCAGTTTGTCCAGCTCTTCTCCTTTGGGAATCCGAAGGTGTTCTTTGGCCAGCCGGGAGTGCTGTCCCTTCAGGGTGTCCTGGGTACTCCAAGGGCCTCCCGGTGGGAGGTGCCTGGAACACGTCACCAGGGAGGCATCCAGTAGGCATCCTGACCAGATGCCTGAGTCACCTCATATGGATCCTCTCAATGATGAGGAGCAGCAGCTCTACTCTGAGACCCTCCCGGATTGTCAAGCTTCTCACCCCCTCTCTAAGAGAGATGTCCGATGCCCAGGGGAAAAAACTCATTTCGGCTGCTTGTATCTGTGATCTTGTTTTTTAAGTCACTACGCACAGCTTGTGACCATAGGTTAGGGTGGAACCGTAGATTGATCAGTAAATTGAAAGCTTCACCTTTTAACTCAGCTCCTTCTTCACCATGATGGACAGATGCAGAGCCTGCGTTACCACTGACGCTACCGATCTACCTGTCGATCTCCCGCTCAATTTTTACTGTACTGAAATTCCTCCACTTGGAGTAGGATCTCTTCCCTGACCTAGAGCACCATAAAAATTCAAAATATTGTAGATAACACTCTAACTCGTTTTAAAATGCTGTCAAATTTTTGTGAAGCAGGCCTGTGATTAGGAGAAGATGAGAAGTAGACCATTGAAAGGATTTGCTGTTACAATCCTTTTGCATTTGCACCATTTTTAATTGGGAGTTCCTCAAGGAATGGTTGCTGGTTGCTGGTTTCACCAGTGGGACACATCATCAGTTGCGTACCTCCGCATCACAGGGTTTTTCAGCCACTTATCACAATACACCCTTGCTGAGGCAGGCCCACCACAGGTTGATCAAGTCAGAGTTTGTGTCCCACTGTTAGCTGTGTGCCCTAGCAGCCCAGGTGGTGTCACTCCTCTTCCACCACAGCCAGTGGCTCGATATTTCGGCGATGTTGGCCAGTTCTTTAATGGCTTGCCTGCGTGCCTGTCCCCTGACTCCAACCTCCCTTAGGAGCTTTGGAGTTGAGCTAGCTATATAGCCTCTGCATCCCACCTTCACTGGATGCACTCTTATCCTCCAGCCTCTGTCTGCCTCAGCTGCCAAGTTGAAATAGCGCAACTTCTTGCGCTCAGACGCTTCTTCAGTGGTGTCTTCCCAGTGAGCTGTCAGTTCTATGATGTAGGTGAGCTGGCAGGATATAGACCAGAGGACGATGTCTGGTCGCAGGGTTGTTGTTAGTATCTCTGGAGTGAAAACGAGCCTCTGATCTAAGTCAACTCCCTGGCTGCATTCAGTGGGGACAGATCAGGGTTTGACGGTCCAACCCTCAGCTTGTCCCCCTCCCAGACAAACATGGAGTGGTGTCTGGTTGTTGAAGGGCTGGGCATTGATAGATACCCTTTTGCCATCAAGTTTATCAGCCAGGCACTTGAGGACGTAGTTGTGTCTCCAAGTTTTTCTCCCTTGAGTGAGGCTGGTTCTGCAGCCAACTACTATGTGCTTGAGTGTTGCAGGGATGGTACACAGGGGGCAAGATGGGTCCTTTCCAAGCCATAGCTGCAGCACACCATATGCACAACATATGTAGCTTGGATGATGAAACTCAGCCGGTTTGATTCAGAGCTCTAGAGCTTGCTCCATGGGAGCTTTTTCCTCTCAACCCCCACCCACTTCATCCAGTGGCCCTGCTTGGCTTGTGCTACGGCTTTGGTGCATCTGGCTGCTGCTTCCTGTCAATGCATCTCCTCCACCATGGTTCGACGCTCCGTTGCAGATTCCTTCTGCCAGAGAGGTGTTAAAACTCCAAAGCCGAGGCCTCCTTTTCCTTGTTGGACAAGGGCCCACTATGTCATGATGCATGAGAGCAGATTTGGCCTGTTGCACTGCTGTGCCAGGGGTCCACTTCTTCCCTCACTTCCCAGTGAGTCAGGGAGGGACATGTCCAACCTCACCCTGGCACACTTGAACTCATACCATCTTATACCATCGACCAAGGCTCTTGATGGGCTTCTCTAGGACCATTGGAATTGGTTAATCGCTGATGTAGTTGGTTAGTTGGCCTTTAACGATGGAGATACTGTGTGACTTGCTTGGCTTGAACTCCATTCTTGCCCACTGGGGGTTTTCTTGGAGTTTTTGAAGCAAGTGTCTGGTGCATGGTTTTGTGGTTGTGATGATGGTCATATCATCCATGTAAGCTCTGATTGGTGAAAGACACAATCCACTCTTGGTCCTCTCACCTCCCTCCACCCAATAAGATGCCTGTATAATAACCTCCATGACAAAAGCCACAGGGAAAATGTGCAGCCTGCCATGATGCCAATTTCCAGATGCTGCCAGGCAGTGGGGATGTTTTCGGTTGTTATACAGAACTGGAGATCCTGGAAGTAGCTCTTGACCAAATCTGTGATGTGGTTCGGTACACCAAAGTAGTTTAAGGCCATCCGCAAGATTTTGTGAGGGACTGACCCAAAGGCGTTGGAAAAGTCTAAGAAAATCACATGTAGGTTTCTCCGTTCCTTTTCGGCAGATTGTATCTGGTGCCAGGGGATATTGGCATGCTCCAGAAATCCCGAGGAACCCTTGATCCCCGCCTTTCCACTGATGTATCCATGGAGTTGTTTCTTTGCATGTATGTAGTGAGCCTTTGGGCCAGAACACTGAAAAATATCTTTCACTCTATATTGATCTGCCACAACTGGCTGATGGCTGCTGAGTCCTTTTCTTTGGGGATCAGGATAGCTGTTTCCTGCTCTTCTCCATGCTTTTGGTACACCCCCTTTCTGCCAAACCATTTTCATCACTTTCCAGAGGTATTTGAGGACTTCAGGGGTGTTTTTGTAGAGCCTGTAAGGGATACCATTAGGCCCAGGTGCTGATGCTGATCTCGCCTGCCTCACAATCCTTTCCACCTTGCTCCATGTGGGGGGCCTTATGTCCATTTGGTCTTCAGGTGCATGAATTTGTGGTATGCTGCTCGGGATGGTGACAGGCACTTGCCTTCGCTCATCAGAGTAAGTCTTCTTCAGCTGCCCTTCCAGGTTTTTTTGGGGGCACTTGCAGGCTCCCACTCCTTTCTCTGTCAAAAAGGTCTTTCAAAAAGCTGTAGGGATCAGTATAGAAGGTCCTTGTTTATTCTTTCCTCTTGCGTTTTCATCTGAGGTGCGCTGATCTTCACAGATTTGTCAATCACTGCTTCATATCAGTCTGAAGGTTGTTAAGTCCCACTCTCAATCTCTGTAGCTTTCCTCCACTGCTTTCACAGTTGTCTTCTTTCTTTCACCAGCATGTCAATTTCCTGCTGCTTCCTGGACTTCAACTGGTTTTCGGGGACTTCCACTGCCTCTGCACTTTTCCCTTTACCCCAAACCTCTCTGCCCCATAGCTGTATATTATACTCCCCCTGTTCTCTAGTTTTCTGTCAACTGGACCCTTCTGTTGTTCGAGTAGGGCAACTAGATCTAAATCAACAGTCACCCACTCTCCCTACTGGCTGGTTTTGGGCCACAGAATCTTAACATTTCCTGTATTGTATTTTCAATCTGAAAACAAACTGTTTAAATCATGAAGTTACAATCACGTCTAAGACTGAGCACAGCCAATATAACTTAAACAATATATATATCTGATTGCAAAAAGCTGTTAGCCTGCATACATGAGACTCAAGACTAAGATTAAGACTTTTTGATTGTCATTCTATAAACACAACAAAATGTTCATAGAAACTCATGGCTATAGGCATGCATGGAAAGAGGAAATTTTAAATAGGAGGACATGGTATATACACTATGGGACAAAATGTATTATATTGGCATCAACAAAAGGATGTAGACATAATAAATGCAATGTATATACACCGTGAAATGACAATAGACTAGTAGCATAAATATGGAATGTATAAAGTGGATAAAGTGAATCAGTGCAGAATTGGTGAAGGTCTCCGGTATAGGGGGGGAGGTAGTGTGATTGTGTTTCGGGGGTTCGAGATCTGAATGGTTGTCAGCTGGGGGTACATTGTGTTTGTGCGTGACTGAGCGGGGGGAGATATTACATATTCATGAAAAGTAAATGATGAAGGATTGTGAAACAAAATCAATTTTTAGGCAATTGTATGATTGCAAACGGTAATTTTTTATTTTGAGGGGGTTTAAAAAAAGTCTCAAAAAATGCTACACATGCACATTTAGGTGGATTTATGTTTTTCATTGATTTGTATGCTGATTAGTGGGCTCCTTTTCGCTGCTCTGCCTCTAAACTCTATCTTGAGAGACATGAAGACAAGTACCATATATTTTAAACAGATTCAGACTGCATCATCCAAAAGTTCTTAGATGATTCAAAACAATATTTGATTTAATAATATATCTTAGATCAGCTGGAATCTGATAAGAGAAATATAATTTTTAGTTGCTTACTGTTATGACCCTAGCCCTTTTTAATGTGTTTGGTTAAGATTGAAGAAAGAAAGACCTTTAATGTCACATTCAGTTATCTATACACAGCATAACATCAGCGAAATTCGACCACTACATTTAGCCCACCACGGATGAACCATGAGCTGAAGCCAGTTACTGAGTAGCGCCAGGGCAGCGGTAAGGGGCTCAGAGCCTTTGTCAAGGTGTTGTTGAGCAAGACATTAAAAGGGAAGGAGGAGAAGGGGAAATCGAACCAGGAATGTTCAGTTTCATGTGCAACCACTCTAACCCTCTGTACCACACCGCCCAATAAATGATTTGTGATGTCTACAAAAATTAAAAGAAACAGTCCTTTCTAGTTTTATTTTTTGCCTGTCAAGGTAGAAACTCACACAGATAACTTTAGCTGTACTTTTAATGGAAGTGCAACAGCAGGTCTGTGTATCTTCCTCTTGTGAGAGCTGAAGGGCTTTGGGGTTTTTGCTTTGTTCACTTGCACAATTGTGGATAAAAAAATGCTTGCTTACTTGCTCAGCTCCAGCCTTGGTAGAAACTGGACAAATGTGTTACTTGACCCTCTTCAGATTGAGACATTTGGAACACATATGGGATGGTGTCTGTCTGCGCTTAACACAGGGCTTGAAATTGCAAGGGAATAATGGAATATCTGACAAAGCCGGATATGAGCAAGTAACCCACAAACTCGCAAGACACAAATGTTTCCTGTAAACCTTAAACTCTTCCTTATCCATACCAGCCATATACATTTTGAAAGGAATAATTTCAATTGGACCCATTTTTAACTGATAAACATATAGATTTACTTTTTATGTATCAATTTTAATTCTGTATGAATAAATAGATAAATAACAAGTGTGTAAAAAAAAAACAACAAGACGCTTGTTATTTATTAATTTATTTTTTGTTTTGAGATAGGGCTCTGCTAATAAGTTAACATGAAAATACCGAGAAATGTTTAACAAATCTTTTATCAAAAATTTGAGAAAATAATTATTTATGAAGAAAAACTGACTCACTTTATCATTGACAGCTTTTAATCATATCAATTAGTGATGGGATTCATTCCCCTTAACACAATTGTTGAACAAAATATTCCCATAAATTTTCAACATATGACCCACAAGAAAGTTACAATAATCTGAAAAGTTGAATAGCAAAGTGTTAAAATTGGGCAGCCACCCCGAAATATGAGAATAGTTTAAAAATTATTATTAAAAATAACCACATGGTACATGACATTAAGGCTCAAAAATATTTTTTACATTTGGAAAAAAAATCATTTCATCTTCATAATTTAACTATGCTCTTAAGTTTTTAAAAATGGTGATTTCAAAAGTGGCCTTATTAGTTGCATTTAACAAGTCATTATATAAGGGCGGCTTGCATGCATTTCCAAGCTTTGTTGTTCAGGGTGCACTGTATAGAAGTCACTTTTTGATATTTTTGATCATACAGTGTGCATGTTGTTTGATGCTACTCAAACTGCTGGTCTGATGAACCTCATCAAAGGCTGAATTCAATGGTTATGGTGAGCATGTGTGCTAAAAAAGAAGGTCTACAAGTGCTGGTAAATATGGCTTCAAATTAAAATCATTCAATTATTTTGTTGTTCTTAGTGAACTGAAGGGAAATTTACATCCTTCATTAGATAAATCCAACTTGTAATGGATATGTCATTGTATGGGAGTTGAACATAGCAGTGCCATCAGGACATGTGTTATTGATGGCCATTTTTTCCCATTTCATTTGACTGCAGCAGAAGCCTTGGGCGCAGTTAGGCAAACCATTGGTCCATGCTGTACATGTTTAGTCTGGCTGTCTGCCTGAAGGCATTTTAAGCATTGTTTTACATCAGGCAACCACACTCTGTCTGACCACATTGGAAGAGTCCGGCCTTGTCTGTCTGCCATTTCACATTTCTTTTATCGTGTGTGTGCGTGCGTGCGTGCGTGCGTGTGCGTGTGCGTGCGTGAGAGAGAGAGAGAGCGGGAGGCACAGTTTGTATTTCCCAAAACCTATTTAATATTGAATAAAATTATATTCCAACTGACTGATTAGCTGAAATCACATTAACCGATATTATATATTGTCAGTAGCTTTTGCTGAAGAGATTAAAGTTGTGGGCTAACTGTGTTAAAATGTCACAGACCCACTTTAGGTCATGTCGAGATTCAGAGAGGTAGCACTCCATATAAAAGTCTTTTCAAGTCAGGAATATTACAACTTGTCTGCTGAATAATTACATACAAATAGGGAATGGGAGGATAGAGAGTTTAGCCAGTTACCCAGCACCTGATTATGGAGATGTTGCATAAAACACTTAAGTGGTATTAAATTCTAGGTTTCACTTTTGTTTCCAGTCTAATTTGTGAACATTTATTGGAAAAGCTGACAAAGTTGACATGAAAATCACTGGCATTGTGCCAGCAAACATCCATTTTATTACAGATTAATCTATTCGATGAAGAAGATAGATTGTCTCCTGTCTTCATGAAGTAAAAATTATGATTTTTGATTCTTTTAAAATCTCAGCATACTGATTGTCTATACCAGTTTTTATGAATTTATGACTACAATATGATACATGCCTAAATATTAGTTCAGTTACTGAAAGGAAAACACAACAAAATCAAAATTTCAAGATGGAAAAATAGATGAAACATCAGAGCCCTGGCCTGGAGATTATTTCATTATATGGAAAAAATGTATTATTTTGAGCTTGTTAATTATGAACAAAAGATGTCTGCTTGATGAAGATGACAGCAGTCAAAAATCAGTATAAAACTGACATTTTATACATTAATAGATGGATGATAGTTTTACTAAAATAAGACTTTCAAATCATTTAACTTCTTTATACACAGACAAATAATGCTAAACTATTCAATCCTAAGAGTAATATGAGGAGGGTAAGGGCTGATTTCCTTGTCATCAACTTGACACTTAAGGGCTATTATGTATTCCAAAACAATGAGGAAGCTTGGAGACAAATAACAGTTACACGCCACAAATCTTTAGCAGGAAGAGCCCCCTGTCCCCATATCTAATTAACCCTGTGTGTGGGATCACCCTGCAGCAGGTCTACATTGCGACTGTATAGATGACAACTCTTATTAAATGTGTACCGATAAGGCACATAACTACATTGTTCCACTTGTTTCACAGGTACTCCGACCTGAACATTTTCGAAACAACGATTAGAAAGATGTACAACTTTGCAGCTTTATATTTTTCCATCATGAGAGTTCAATCACGATGTTTTATTTTTGGTAAAGATAAAGCTACGCTGCAGCATACTGTTGTCTAAGCAAGTCCCATCGTAACTATTTGCTGCATCACAAATGAACACATGAATGCCAAATTACCATGCAGAATTGAGCTAAGGCTGGGTGATAAGTTCGTTTGAGGGATTGAGATTTCAGACATGGAAAATTGATTTTCGCTCTGGAATCTGAGCGTATTTCACAGTAAGTGCTCCTGATCGCAGACATCCCTCTAAGTCAGGTTCTCTTTACTTACCTGGAAAAAAGCACTATTCTGCTGTTGAGAGTTTGTCTAGACATTTCTTCCTGTTTGTTGGATCTGACTGAGACGCATATGACTGTTATGAGGTTGAGTCAGAGCAGCCCAATTTCAGCTGGCTTTTATTTAGACAGATCCTGTCTTCTCCTGCTTCAGTTTGGAATTCCTCTTCAAACATTTCCAATAACAAGAAAAAAAATTCTCATACATGTAGTGTATTTCTGTCTGACAATGGCCCAGCAGAGTGGCTTTTATGTTCGTTGATTCCCACTTTAAAGATATTAGATCAAAATTGTCACCATCAGTTCACATTTGGTGCCTTGAAGACCATCTGTCTGTGTCTCCTTGTCAGACACTCTATAGGCTTTTTAACCAGAGGCTGAGGGGCTACTCCGTTTAATCTTTCAAAGCTTGTCATGAAGGACATGTTCGTCGCTTTTTCTTGGTCAATCATGCATAATGCGTTAAGCTGCGCACAACCTTGTTTGCCCCAGAGTGAAGGGAGTGATGCACAAATGAAGCCCTGGGGCCACATGTACAGGCTCTCTGTACTTGTAGTAAGTGTTGGCAGTATGTGTAAATGTTTGGATCGCATGTGTGCACACACAAAATCAGACTTGACACAGTGAAGAGAAGTAGTAAATAATAACAGATTGACCCTAATTTATGTTTACAATGAATATATATATGTATATGTATATGTGTGTGTGTGTGTGTGTGTGTGTGTGTGTGTGTGTGTGTGTATATATATGTGTGTGTATATATATGTGTGTGTGTGTGTGTGTGTGTGTGTGTGTGTATATATATATGTGTGTGTGTATCTCAGGGTATTTTTCACAAGTGAAGGAAGGATGGAGAGGGAGTCCAGGAGGCAACCTGACCAGATGCCCGAGCCACCTCATCTGACTCTTCTCTATGCAGAGGAGCAGCGGCTCTACTCCCGAGTTCCTCCCGGATGGCCGAACTCCTCACCCTATATCTAAGGGCGAGGCCGGCAACCCTGCGGAGAAGACTAATTTTTGCCGCTTGTATTCGCGATATCGTTCTTTCGGTCACTACCCACAGCTCGTGACCATAGGTGAGGGTAGGAACGTAGATCGACTGGTAAATTGAGAGCATCGCCTTCCGACTCAGCTCACTCTTCGCCATGGTAGACCGGTACACAGTCCGCATCACTGCAGACGCTGCACCGATCCGCGTGTCGATCTCTCGCTGATGCAAAATGCATCAGTGATAACCACACATGGCATCACCAGGTGACAGTGACTTTCCTGATTAGTGGCAGGTGACCAAATGCTGCCAAATTCTTTGGAAGAATAATCCTACCATCAATCATGCTACATGAAAACTGCCACATAATGTGCAGTAAATAAGCTCATGGTGCCTCCAAAAGGGACTGATTAGGGATATGCTTAGTTGCTTTGTTTTAGTTCTATGGCACATTTTTCAGTTTTTCATCTTTTTCTTTTTTTACATATGAATTATTGTCACTTTACCAACCCAACCCACGCCAGGTTTTTGTCAACCTTTTCACTTACATGATATACATCTCTTCCTTAGATTCAAGACTAATTAATGACCCTGTTTTTCCCAATTCCTGTTTCCCTCTAGCCCTCCAGTGTTTCTGTGAACGCTGCAGTGCCAACTCCAGCTGCGTTACAGATGGTGTGTGTTTTGTTGCGATCCGCAAGTCAGGTGGTCAGCTCACACAAGAGAGGCCCCAGTGTGTCAATGAAGACGAACTCATCCCACGAGACCGGCCCTTCATCTGCGCACCATCGTTCAAAGACGACACAGGCATCTATCCAATGTGCTGCACCACGGATTACTGCAACAAAGAGCCCAACTTGAAATTATTCCCTGGTAAAACTACAATCACTCTTTGAGAGATATGTATCAGAATCTTTCTTGATTCTGGTACTGACATGAATAATTCTTGTCAAAATATTCTTCTCGTGTCCACCAGACAAGAATATTATAAACGATACAAACATAATGTACACTGCAGAGTATAGATTGCAATGTATGTTTAAGTAATAAGGTGATGATCCACATGGAGTCATTGGGGTAGTGCACAGGATGAGGCAGATTGATAGATAGAATCATGAATAAAGGATGATCAGACACAGTTGTTATTGTTAGTTCATGTCATGATGTGTGCGGTGCCATGGGTATTTATGTGTTTTGCAGAGTGATGACTTATGAGGAAAAAGCTTTCTCAATGCCTGGTAATGCTGGCATACAGTGATCTGTACCTTCTACCAGAGGGGAGATGGGAATGTGATGGGTCAGCAGCGATATTTACTGCTTGGTTCCTAACTCTGGGAGAGTATAGGTCCTGGACAAGAATCAGAATCAAAATTACTGAATTGATCCTCAAGGGGAAATTACTTTTGATTGCAGTAGCTTCTACTCAAGTTAAAGATAAAATATAAGTGCCATTCTACAAAAGAGAAAGAAAATATAAAGGTATATAAAAGAATGAATGCAAGTTTATTAATATGTTATCGCTCTGGGTTATTACATTATACAAACATTAAATATGGGTTCTTGCACAGAAGGAATTATTACACATAATATGTCCAGCCAGCTAACTCAGATGCATCTGACACTCAGAGTGAGGAGTGTAATTTGATGGCTACAGGCAGGAATTTCCTGTGGTGCTCCGATGATTCTATCCAGTCTTGTTTTTCTGTTCAAATCTGTTCCTGTCTTGCTTAGTGGCTGAACCAAACCAGGAAATCATAGAGGTGCAAAGAACAGACTGGATGACTGCAGTGTAAAACTTAATGAGCAGCTCCTTAAACAGCTGACACCCCTGAGCTGGCGTAGAAAGTACATCCTCAGGCCTTTTTGATCACACCAACTATGTTGGATAACCACTTAAGGTTCTGGGAGATGATGGATCCAAGAAACCTGCAGTTTCTGCAGTAGCCACAGTCCTGTTTCGTATGAAAATGGAGGGCAGTGTAGAAGGGCTTCCCAAGGACCTGATGACGCACAGGCTGGGTGCTGAAGTCTGCTAAAGTCCATATTAGTTCTGTTAATGAGCAACACTTCATCCATCTTGTTGGGAAGGGAGGAAAAATTTTTCCAGATGAATTGATGGAGGTGCAGTGCAGAATCCCCAAGGCCCAGGAGTGTGTTTATGGGAATTTTTGACCATTCTTCCAGAAGCGCATTCGTGAGGTCACACACTAATGTTGGACCAGAAAGCCTGACTCTCAGTCTCCGCCAAACTGGTATCAATAAGTTGGGAGCATGAAATTGTCCAAAATGTCTTGGTATGCTGAAGCTATACCAAGCATCAGCATTTTGACATTTTGGACAGTTCCATGCTCCCAACTTTGTGGGAACAGTTTGGAGCTGGCCCCTTCCTTTTCCAACATGACCATGCAAAGCAAGGTCCATAAAGACATGGATGACAGTCTGGTGTGGATGAACTTGACTGGCCAGCACAGAGTCCTGACCTCAACCCGATAGAACTCCTATGGGATAATTTAGAGTAGAGACTTAGAGCCAGGCCTTCTCATCCAATATCAATGTATGACCTCACAAATGCGCTTCTGGAAGAATGGTAAAAAGTTCCAATAAACACACTCATGAACCTTGTGGACAGCCTTCCCTTAACAGTTGAAGCTTTTATAGCTGCAAAGGGTGTTCCGACGTCATGGATTAGGAATGGAATGTCACTTGACTTCATATGCGAGTCAAGGCAGGTGAGCGAAGTGAATCATTGCCTGCAAATGAACTGCTGTAAGAATAGGAAAATGCATATCCTTTGAATATAATCTTGATGATGAATTGATTAAGTGTACTGATATCCTCGCCAGTTGTACCACTTGTTTTGACTGAGTTTTGATCCACATGGCATACATTTCCTATATTTATATTTGTCCACAGAATGATGATGACATAAATACAGTCCCAAGTAAAAACTAAGGGCAGAGCAAAACAAAGAAACCTACTCAAACCCAATGTGTACTTTGCCATCTGGCAACTGTCACTCTAGTTTCTGAAGGCAGCCACCTGCTAAAGCTGACAAAACCCTTGTGTCTTGATCTGTATTTATTTGTATATGTTGAGTAAAGTAGGTCAGCTCCACAAATGATAAAAAGTGGCATATTTTTGTCAAAGAACAGATTCAAGAATTTGCCTGTAGCCCTGAATATGATCCAAAAGGTTCATTAACACAACATAAAACACAATGTGTCTATGGAGGTTTTCGGTCACCCAGTTCATGGTTAGTTGTTGCTGAAATCTTTTCATGTTAACCAGACTTGAATTATTTTCACTTGAAGACATTTCACCTCTCATCTGAGCGACTTCTACAGTTCGAATGGACTGTGGGGAGTTTTTGGTATGTAACTGCAAAGGTTGGTGGCTGGTATAAGTTGTGATGGCTTGTTAATGAGTTGAGAAACTAATGCTGGGCTTACAGTTAAATACTTAAGACTAAAGATTATGAAATGACTTGTGTTAAACTATCAACTCACACCAACTCACATTTTAAAACTTTTTTTTTTAGTCTTGAGTCTGAGCATAGTGTTATTACGCTGAGACTAGGCTGAGACCAAAGACTGGATCTCACATCCAAAGACTTTGCAAAGATTTTGAAATGACTCGTGGAAAACTACAACTAGATTCTTTCAGCATTGTTTTGCCGCCATGCATGTTTTCACCGGGTATTTGCAGATCTTCTGCAATTTCAGTCCAATATTTAGAATCAGAATTAGAATAAGAGAAACTTTATTTATCCCTTTGAGGCAATTGAATGGCACAGGGGGTAGCATAGCAACCTAGAGCAGACGAACATGTACAGCTATAACTATATAGAATAAATATCGATCCATCCATTCATCCTCTGCCGTTTATCCGAAGTCAGATCGCAGGGGCAACAGCTGGAGCAGACAGGCCCCGACTTATCTCTCCCCAGTCACATGGTCCATAATGATAAAAAATACATTTAGATATATTTGTCCACTGATCTGTAATAGAGGGGTTATTATTGTGTGATTCCAATCATTCCAATGATTTTTATTGTCAATATCACTGAATTTGTGTATCTTCCTGTTCAAATACGGTGGAAAGACGCTAAGTGAGGCAGCAACGAGCCAACTCAGTTCATCTCTTGCTGTACTCTGCTTGCTCCACTCCGCCTGCTCCTCCGTCGCTTGCTCCTCTTTGATTGTGCAAGCACAATCGGCACCCAGCTTGATGCTTGCGCTTGTGCCTACTCTCCGATGACCAAGACTAATATATCAGTCTTGCTCATCAGACGAAACGCTGTGGTGAAAAAGCAGGAGAGGAGGTAGCCACTGTACCTCTGCCTTACTGAGGGGATTGTGTGTGAGCAAATGCAATTGTTCTTCTGCACATATTACAGACAAAAATATTGTAAAATGCTAGCAAAAAAACAGTCAAGTAGAGAAAATCAAGTGCACCACGTCAGTCTGTTTGCTTCTATATTTTTTACTCTCATTGCAGAAATGGAAGATTATATATACACTACCGTTCAAAAGTTTGGGGTCACCCAGAAAATTTTGTGTTTTCCATGAAAAGTCACACTTTTATTTTTCAAATGAGTAGCAGAATGAATAGAATATATAGTCAAGACATTGACAAGGTTAGAAATAATGATTATTATTTGAAATAATAATTTTCTCCTTCAAACATTCTATTGTCAAGGAATGCTCCATTTGCAGCAATTACAGCATTTCAGACCTTTGGCATTCTCGCTGTTAATTTATAGAGGTTATTTGGAGAAGTTTCACCCCATGCTTCCAGAGGCCCCTCCCACAAGTTGGATTTGCTTGATGGGCACTTCTTGCGTACTGTACGGTCAAGCTTCTCCTGCAACAGCTCAATGGGGTTGAGATCTGGTGACTCTGCTGGCCACTCCATTACAGATAGAATACCAGCTGCCTGCTTCTTCCCTAAATAGTTCTGAATAGTTTGGAGCTGTGCTCTTGGTCATTGCCCTGTTTTAGGATGAAATCAGCTCCAATCAAGCGCTGTCCACAGGGTATGGTATGGCGCTGAAAGATGGAGTTATAGCCGTCCTTATTAAAAATCCCTTCTACCTTGAACAAATCTCCCGCTTTACCAGCACCAAAGCAACCCCAGAACATCACATTACCTCCACCGTGCTTGACAGATGGCGCCAGGCACTCTTGCGGCATCTTTTCAGTTCTTCTGTGTCTCACAAATATTCTTCTGTGTGATCAAAACACCTCAAACTTCGATTTGTCTATCCATAACACTTTTTTCCAATTTTCCTCTGTCCAATGTCTGTGTGCTTTTGCCCATATTAATCTTTTCCTTTTATTGGCCAGTCTCAGATATGGCTTTTTCTTTGTCACTCCACCCTGAAGGCCAGCATCCCGAAGTCGCCTCTTCACTGTAGACGTTGACACTGGTGTTTTGCGGGTACCATTGAATTAAGCTGCCTGTTGAGGACCTGAAGCTGCCTGTTGAGGACTTGTGAGGCATCTATTTCTCAAACTAGAGAATGTAATGTACTTTTCTTCTTGGTCTTTTCAAACAAAGTGTTTCAGCTGGTGCTCACTACACCGGCTTCAACAGTGTCCGTGGAAAGATCATTCTCTGCTTTGAAAAGACTGAAAACCCATAGTCGAAATTGGATTGAGGGGCGGCTTCCCTCCCAAGCAACAATCTATACTGAGACAGAGGGACTTTTAAAACTAAAAGAAAATAAAGAGGACTTTTATGCCAAAGTCTTAGAGATGTTTGTCCAGAAGGATAGGCGAATTGATTTCATTTACAAGTAGAGGTAAGACCACGCATACACTGCTGTACAGTCTACAACAAAATTTAAATTAAACGTTCTACTTTGGTGTGTGTGTGTTTGTGTGTGCGAGCGTGCGTGTGTGTGTGTGTGTGTGCGTGTGTGTGTGTATGTGTATATAAAGAATGCTGATAAGGGATATAAAACATACCCTGTAGACAGTGTGCAAGCAGTCAGTTCGTGATAGGTGAATTTATGCAACTCTGTTGAATTCAAGTACAGTATTTGTAAATCTGACTTTGAAAGAGTCGGTACCTCCCCAGCTGGGAACCTCACCGTACATCACTGGTCTTTCCAGCGTGCCCTGGGTCTTCCTTGTGGCCTCCTCGCAGATGGACATGCCCAGGACAACTCCCCCCGGAGGCATCCAGGAGGCATCCTGACCAGATGCCTGAGCCACCTCATCTGACTCCTCTCTCTGTGGAGAGGAGCAACGGCCCTATTCTGAGCTAATCCCAGATGGCCGAACTTCTCACCTTATCTCTAAGGGAGAGTCCAACCACCCTGCAGTTAAAACTCATTTTGGCCGCTTGTATTCGGAATCTCGTTCTTTCGGTCACTGCCCACAGCGTAGTTGATGGTAGGAGCGTAGATGAACCGTGAAATGGTAAATGAAGAGCTTCGCCTTCTGGCTCAGCTTGCTCTTCAACCATGACAGAGTCCGCATTACTGCAGACGCTGGACCGATCCAAATGTCGATCTCCCACTCCATCCTTCCCTCTCTTGTGAAGAAGACCTTGAAATACTTGAACTCCTCACCTTGGATCAGGACCTCTTCCCTGACCCGGAGTGGGTTCTCCACTTGTTTCCGGTTGGGCATCATGGTCTCAGATTTGGAGGTGCTGATCCTCATCCCGGCCGCTTCACATTTGGCTGTGAACCGCTCCAGTGAGAGCTTGAGATCAAGGCCTGATGAAGCTAACAGAACCATATCATCTGCAAAAAAGCAGAGACTTGATCCTGTGGCCGATCCGGAGTCCACCTCTCACCGGAAACGAATCCGACTTAGAACTGGCAATGTGGACCAAGCTCCGATACCGGTCATACAGGGACCACACAGCCTGTATAACGGGGTTTGGTACCCCATATTCCCGGAGCCCCCCTCACAGTATTGCCCTTCTCAAGATCCACAAAATACATGTAGACTGGTTGGCAAACTCCCTTGCCCCCTCCAGGAGCCTGCTGAGGGTATAGAGGTGGTCTACTGTTCCATGACCAGGACGAAAACCGCACTGCTCCTCCCGGATCTAAGGTTCATCGACCCAGCGGGCCCCCTCCGGCACCGCTGAATAGACCTTACCAGAGAGGCTGAGGATTGTGATCCCCCTGTAGCTGGAGCACATCCTCCGAGCGTAGTTGACGTCAGCTGCGCCCCACTCTCACTGTAGACAGTGTTGATGCAGCACTGCGTTCCCCCGCCTGAGCTGCCGGATAGTGGACCAGAATCTCCTTGAAGCCCATCGGAAGTCGTTCTCCATGGTCTCCCCGAACTCCTCCCATGCCTGAGTTTTTGCCTTTGCGACCACCGAAGTCGCATGCCGCTTGGCCTGCCGGTACCTGTCAGCTTCCTCCAGAGCCCCAAAGGCCAGAAAGGCCCAATAGGACTCCTCCTTCAGTTTGACAGCATCCCTCACCGCTGGGGTCCACCAGCTCAAGGGTTGCGGCCCCGACATGCGGAAGCTGCTGTCCGCCACCTTGACTATGGACGCAAGGAACTCATTCGGACTCAATGTCCCCCGCTTCCCTCGGGACGTGGTTGTGGCTCTGCTGGAGGTGGTAGTTGAAAATCCATGTGACCGGGGACTCTGCCAGACACTCCCAGCAAACTCTCGCGTTTTGTTTGGGTCTGCCAGGTCTGACCGGCATACTCCCCCACCATCAAAGCCAGCTCCTCACCAGTTGGTGATCAGTTGACAGCTCCACCCCTCTCTTCAACCGAGTCTCGATCAAAGAACTGTGGCCTAAGGTGCATTGGTGCCAAATGCACCTATGGACACCTTTATGTCTGATCATAGTGTTTGTAATGGACAATCTGTAATGAGCACAGAAGCCCAATAAAAAGAACCTGTCCCCCCACCTGTAGGCGAAGGGAGGCTACACTCTAATCCTGTTTATCCAAACAGCAAACAAATACTTTATCTTCTGCCAATAATGCAGTGACCCTAGCCCTGTATGATTCAGTTTTTGTAAAATCTCAGTTTAGCCTAGCGTCAGACTAATGAAGATGAAATACCAAACATTTTAATGACCACTTCTCAATTCCTAAGCTTACATCCCAACACAGTGCGGGATGTTTGGCATTTGCCAGAGAACACCAATATTGGCAAATTTGCCACTGACGCCCTGTGCTCTTTATAGGTGAAAGCAGGTTCACACTTTCACACTGTGCACATGTGATAGACGTGACAGAGTCTGGAGATGCCGTGTAGAACGTTCTGCTGCCTGCAACATCCTCCAGCATGAGTGGTTGACCCCGGTGGGTCAATAATCCTGTTGGGTGGCATTTGTTTGGGGGGCCGCATAGCCCTCCATGAGCTCGCCAGAGGTAGCCTGACTGCCATTAGGTACCAAGATGAGATCCTCCGATCCCTTGTGAGACCAAATGCTGGTGTACTAGAACTCATGCGGCTGGAGTGTGTCAGCAGTTCCTGCATGGTGAAGGCATTGATGCTATGGACTGGCTCGCCTGTTCCCCAGACCTGAATCCAATTGAGCACATCTGGGACATCATGTCTCGCTCCATCACCACAAACCACAAACTGCCCAGGAGTTGGCGGATGGTTTAGTCCAGGTCTGGGAGTAGATCCCTCAGGAGACCATCCGTCACCTCATCAGGAGCATGCCCAGGTGCTGTAGGGAGGTCATACAGGCACGTAGAGGCCACACACTACTGAGCCTCATTTTGACTTGTTTTAAGGACATTACAGCAAACATGGATCAGCCTGTATTGTGTTTTTCCACTTTAATTTTGAGTGTGACTCCAACTCCAGACCTCAATGGGTTAATAAATTTGATTTCTATTAATAATTTTTGTGTGATATTGTTGTCAACACATTCAACTATGTAAATAACAAAGTATTTAATTAGAAGATTTCATTCATTCAGATCGAGGATGTGTTACTTTACTGTTCCCTTTATTTTTTTGGAGCAGTGTATTTTTGTAGCAGACGGATTGAGGAAAAAAAGTGAGCTTGACATTGATACTTCTTAATCTTTCCCTTCTGATGATGCTCAGTCTATTTGAGAGACAACTTCTACCAATAAAATCACTTTCCCTCCTTTGTATATGACCAAACCATCTCAGTTCGACCTCTCTGACCTTATCTCCAAAAGCCTGACATTGATACACCGGACCAAAACTCTTAGATGAGAAATCAGTGCCTGAGTGTAATATCAATCGAAACAATCTACACAGGTACAAGGAGAAAAACAAAAATCAAATCATAAACTCAAATACAAAAGGCCCATTTCCCCTGGTGCTAAGTTTCAAAGGTCTCGCTCTGATGAAATAGATTGTCATAGTAGGTGTCCACTGGGCCAAATAGAGCAAGAGTTTAGGTTACTGCTGTCTTATTTTTGTATTGTTTTTCGTGTCCCTTCTATTTGGAGAAAAAATATTGGAACCCAATGTAGGGGTGATTACATCTAACATTTGCTGTCCCTCTGATGGACTCATTCTTGATTCTATCCATCCTTATCACTCTCAAAGATAACTTCAACATATTCATATCTGGTACCTTTCTCTCTGCTTCCCGTCCTTTCCTCAATGCCACTGTCTTTAAACCATACAAACACTGTTGTATCTTAGCATTTTTATAAATGACCCAAGTTAATTGAGAAATCATGGGAAAAGGAGCAGGAGCTTGTTCTGGGACTATGTTGTTTAGAGAAACTTGGTTCCTCATGTACTAGTCATATCAATGATGCCACCACTATCAACAATAAAAATGGTTGTAGTTGTTTTTTTTAAACAATTTAAGGTTTTGCAAGTAATCAGGAGACACACAATCATACGTTTATACCAAACAAGATTCCTAGTTTAAAGAAGAAAATGAAAAAAGAAAAAGGAGTTCAACACCTAGCTTTAATTTAAGTATCCCAAACCAATGATAAAAGTGTAAGTCTTGGCAAAATTTTATTTTTAATCTAATCAGGTTGAATTAAAGTTAGACAATGAATTGACAGCACATGTTCATCCAATAGCAGCCAGCACATGTTTTATGACCCTGACCGACCTGTCCAAACATTCTTTTTTGTTAATGTTCATTATCAATATGCCACCAAATCCAGTATACGTTCATTGTTAGAGGTGTTGATCAACCACCTGTTGCAGGAAAGTGACTATCCTCAGTAGGGTCAGATAATCAAAATCATCTGAGAGGAATAGACACGCCTTTTTGTAAGTGGTTTAGAGTCATATTTTTTTATATTTTCCAGGCTTTATTTTACCTTCGACAAATCATTTAATTATCTTAGGCTGACAAAGTTTGGTGCGTTGAAGAAAAAGAGTTTGCCTGAAGGTGGAAAATGTCAAGGGGATAGTAGACGGAGACGTGAGTTGTAGCCCATATCTTAAACAGCGTGGGACAAAATTAGTATTCCACATAAATGAATTCTTGGGATTTTGGCTGTTTTCTGCGCCTAGCTTATCTTAATGGAGATGCTTTGAAGAGGGCTGTGATGTACAAGCATTTAGTGTTTTCACTTCATTGTATACCAAGAGGCCCTGTCTTTTGTTGTCCGCTATCAGTTGTGTCTGTATTGCCTAGTTAATTTTAATTTGCCTTGTGCTTATTTCTGGAGGCTATAACTAACACTTCATGTCTTGAGTCAGTCATCCTTGCGCTATTCCTCTGCTGGTCTGGTAGCTGGCTGGATCTTCAGAGTCTGTGTTGTCATCTTTATTGCCAGGTCTTTCCTGCTTCTCCGCAGGTGATTAGGAAGATGGAATAGCAGGTTGACGAGGGATTGTGAGATCACTGTCTGTGGAGGAGAGGTCTTCCCAAAGTCAATTTTTGTTAGGTTTCAGCACACAGTTTGTATTGTTTGTTATCGGGATTCCATTTTGTCTTTGAACTGGCCCTGCACACTGTGGCTTGTATGGACAACACAGTCTTTGTTGAATTCACTGTCATTTACAGACTTGAGAAAATATTTCTCCAGTATATTGAGTACCTCTGTCTGGCCTGATGCTTTGTAAAATGCCAAATCTGGGTAAATTTGACCCTTAAGCTTTATTTTTCCAATAATTCTCAACCTGAATGCCGCAATGCCTTTCTCCACAGTTTGAATCTGACCGTTACAAGCCTCTTGATTTCAGTACTTTTTTTCGACAGCTTCTTTTATTACTTTTGTCTATTCTTGATGATGCAAGAATCAGCTGGAACCCTGAAGAAAGTGGCGCTTTTCTTTCACTGAACTTCTTTTTGGTTGAGCAGATCCAAATGGCCACTAGATATAATGGTCTTATGAAAGTTTTTTTAATTTGAATTGATTTTATGCTTCTAAATGCTGAACAACTGCTGGTTAACATTGGTTGATCATCATTGCTTTAGTACCGTTTTAGCTAAATGACTTTCTGCATGTCCCCACCTGCCACATCCTGACAGTGATCTTTGGAATATTTTTCAATGCCTAATTTATTCGAATTAATTTGTACCTGCTTATATTCCCCTTAAAGCTCACTTTTCAAATTGCATGCCTTTCTGCAAATTCTGAGCCTGATTTTTATCTGAATTAAGAATTCCTTTCACTGAAATTCCCTACCCAGTTCAACATATTACCCTTTGATTACCACTGAACGATGTGAGATTTTTAGCTGCTCTTTCAGTACATGATACAAGCCTTCCCAGCACAGAGACTACAGCAACGTCTGCCTTCTTGTTTACTTGAGCCTGTCTATTTGCAAAACCCGAAGACATCACTGGATCAGTACTGCCCCCTCCCCTCCCCAATACCATACCATATGCGGTGCATATGGTATGCAGCCACCATATTTCCCTTTTTTTTACTGGTAATACATTTTTCTGTCATTGATGACTTATTCCATTTATCTACAAATACAAATGTCTGACGATAAGGTAGTTCACCTTTAGTTTCAAGGCCTGCTGAGGTTTTTTTTTCTTCTACCCAGGTCTACTAAATAGAATTAGTATCATCACCTTCCAGCAGCCAGGCATTCCCCTTTCCTCCAGCACATTGCTTTAAAGCGCTCTCTCCTGACATCTTTGACGTAGACTCTTGATAGTACGGTAATTGTATTTTTGCATCCGTTAGCTGCAGTGCACCCCCACACAATGTGTTGTGGCTATTTGAAATCAGCACATTAAATGTCTCTTGTCCTTAAATCTTCTCCAGCTTTCTTTATTCCAGTGTTTTTCTTCGGTTTTGAGTAATTAATACTCACACTCTCATTCCCTTGTGCCATACTGTTACTGCTACATACCAGCCCTAATGATCTTTATGGAATACAAGACGTGTATGAAAAAACAAGTTACATTGGAAAGTTTGTTAATAGGTTGGAAAAACTAGCATGTGTGCATCCAAGTATCAAAGCTGAAGAAAACACTGATTTTGTGTGGCATGGCTATGTATCTGTTGAGATAGAAGGAACGGGGGAGGCATAGATACTGTCTTGACTTTTCATAATTGAGGTTCTCGTTTTTTCACAGAAAAACTTTTCTACACTGCCTTTGAAATCCTTCTGATCCCTGGCCCATTAGCACTAAACTTATGTTATCCTATTCCTACAACTCTGGACTGTTCAAATGCACCTCAATGTCACATCCTTTTTGTATCTGGTTGATTGATGCATAAGGAATAATGTGTCACTACCCCACAGTGCATCAGATATAAATGAGTCGCATGTAGAAGCAAAAAAAACATAGACATGAAATACTTGGATTATATTTGTTACAGCTAGATGTAATCTCAACCATTAAACTCTTTATGTACTTTGTATGTGATTTCTTTTTGTAATTGTATGTATATAATATATATATTTTTATTTTTTTCTATGGATTAGATTTAGGTTCCATTTTCTGTTTTCTAAATTATTCTACTCATTTATTTTTGTGCTTTTTCAGTAACTGAAATATATAGTTGCTGTAATTGCTGTTCTTGCACTTGAAGGGATCAGACACTTATTAGGTTCAGAAAGCCCAGTATTCAAGCATCTAATTATAGTAGTATAGTTAGTTAGTATAGTATAGTTTTTTAAACCCCAAATCCGTGAACAAGATGCAATTTAGTTATAATTGTGAAGAAACTAGTTCAAGGGTAACGGAAGTGGGTTGAAAAAAGTGTCAGGAGTCCTATGTGATTGAAGAATATCAGCCATAATGAATGCAAAGGTGTACAAGACAGTTGTGAGACCAGCAATATTGTATGGTTTAGAGACAGTGGTATTGAGGAAAAGACAGGAAGCAGTTGGCAGAGATAAAGATGTTTAGGGTTCTCTTTGGGAGTGACAAGGATGGAGTGATAGGAATGAGTCTACAAAAGGGACAGTACATGTTAGATGTTTTGGAGATAGGGTCAGAGAAGCCAAACTGAGATGGTTTGGTCATGTACAGAGGAGAGGTAGTGAATATATTGGTAGAAGGATGCTGGGATTGGAGCTGCCTGGCAGGAGGTTTAGAGGAAGACCAAAGAGAAGATTTATGGACGTAGTGAAAGAGGACATGAAGTAAGTTGGTATGAGAGAAGAGAATGCATAGTAAAGGGTTAGATCGAGAAGGATTATTCGCTGTGGCGACCCCTGTAGGGAAGAGCCTGAAGGAAAAGAAGAAGAAGATCCGTCAGTCCTAGAAAATATTTCCCTTGCAAATTAGGCCTGGGAGAAATAGATCGGTAACATTGTGAATTCTAGGTAGATGGTTTGCTGATTTAATTCCCCCATGTTCATTTTTGCAAATATATGAGGCATTTATTACCTTTGGAAAATCATTTCTTGTATCGTTTTTTCAAATGATTTTTTTAAGAATAACACTTTTTTTATGGAAATATTTTTTGTTATCAGTTGTTCTTATAGCAACTATTTAATTATCATAATAACAACACCACACCCAAAAATGTAGATGGATATATAACATTACAGACAAGGAAAGCTATATTCTCCTCTGTGATAAAATGACTTATATAATATAACAAATCCCTTCACTACTCTGTTTTCTTTCCTCTGTCTCCTGCAGTCCCCACTGGGAAGACTCCACCACTGGGCCCTGTGGCTCTCGCTGCAGTGATTGCTGGGCCGGTATGTGTGCTTTGCCTGCTGCTTGTTTTGGCTTTTTATGTTTGCCACAGCCACAGGGGTTTAGGTTTGGGGGCAGGGGGTGCTGGGACCCACCATCATCATCATCGTGTGCCAAATGAAGAGGACCCATCAATGGATCATCCCTTCATCACTGTTGGAACAACACTGAAAGATCTAATTTATGACATGACCACCTCAGGCTCTGGATCAGGTAAAAACTAACACTGATGCCACCGACTCAATGAACAAAGAAACCAAAATAAAACATAAAATCTTGACAAAGCAATGACAGGTGGGAAGATTCGATGTCTCCAGCTTTAAATTTTGTTTGTGAGCTGATGCGTGTCTGTACTATAAACATAACATAATAATATAAAAGTCATTTATGTGGACATTTAACCATCGTTGTTTGTACGTGGCACATTCAAGATAACAAAAACCAAGCCCAGATAGAGGGTCTCCACACAGAGTTCACCATGATTCAGCTTTCCTGTGGTGACTGGTGTGCTGCTGAGGAAACAACTGGATACATGCTTTCTAGTTATTACACCGTTTTGTACAACGTGTCATAATGAATGAGACTGCCTTAGCATGTGCTTGTGCCTGGGTTCAAGTTTAGCTGTGTGGGCTGTTCTTAATTCATTTACAGACACAGAGTGTATTTATGGTGGAATATAGAAACTGAATCATAATTTTATTTTGTTTCCTCATATGGCTTCCTTGTAAAACTACCAGCCAAGGGCGACTTCTCCACATAACCCAACTCTTACCTTATATTTTATTATAAAGTCTGATTTTACAAGTAGCAAGTAGTCTAGATTCATATTTACAGGTGATTCCCAAAGGAAAGAATACTTACTACTACTCCGAAGAGTCAGAATAGGCTTGTTAAGTGTAACTGTAGCTAACAACATATTTTTTGCACACAAACAGAAGTATGGATCTTGTCCTCCCACCCATATTTACATGTTTTGGAAGGGATTTCTTAAAAGCCAGGGCAAACAGGAGGTAATGTTTTAGTGGCAAAAGCTTGATTTAAATTTGAACCATACTATACCTGTACCTCCTCCATATACATGTTTAATTTCCCCCAATTATTAACTGAAATTCTATTCACTAATTTGTCTATCTTTTAATATGAGGTTCTAAGTTTGGTGCCTTAACCCAGGCACATCCAAGCTACATTCAGCTTAGCTTAGCACAATTTAACCGTCTCTCTGCTTCCCCTTCAGGACTGCCACTCCTAGTCCAGAGGACCATCGCCAGGACCATCATCCTTCAGGAGAGCATTGGGAAGGGGCGTTTTGGGGAAGTTTGGCGAGGTAAATGGCGTGGAGAGGAGGTGGCCGTAAAAATCTTTTCATCCCGGGAGGAGCGTTCCTGGTTCCGTGAAGCTGAAATCTACCAGACTGTGATGCTGAGACATGAGAATATTCTGGGTTTTATTGCTGCTGATAACAAAGGTGAGAGACCTCTTGAAGAACTTTCAGTGAAACATACATTCGATTGAACTCAAAAGATCTCAAATGAAATTCACACAGACAGAAGTGGACGGATGGGGGAAAAACAGGTTTTATTAAGCTTTATGGTTAATCAGACTGCCATCAAAGACTTAAGATTTAATCCAATCTTTTCCAACCTTAATGGTTATAATTGGATCACTGTCATTTTGAGCTTATATCTGTGGATGACAGCATTGGTAGATTAAATGTAAGGAAACCTTGAGTTGTCAGAGAACAAAAACCTGTTAAAGTAAAATGCAGTGCAGGCAGGCTTTCCAAAGGAATAGACGGCCTGCTAGACAGTTTGGGGGAGTTAAAATTCACATAGAACTACACACAGAGATTCACACTCAGTCAAACACCAGCAAGAGCGTGCATACAGGCACCCCACAGACTCCATTTGTTGTTGCATTAATCTTTTAGCTGATGAGAGAGAGTGTACATTTGATGATGGGTTTAAGATCAGCTGTCCATGAAAGAATAAATCAAGAAAAATAATATATATATATATATATATATATATATATATATATATATATATATATATATATATATATATATATATATATATATAATAAAAAAAAAATTTTTTGACAAAAAAAAAAAAAATATATTTTGTTTCTGTTTATTATGTCTAATATTTTTTTTTCTTTATATTCTATTTTGTCGCAGG
>CAAKHD010006859.1:0-11040 GCA_901007705.1 Fistularia tabacaria | reverse complement strand
GAACTGGTACTGAAGAAAAAATATCCCTTGATGTATAATTTTCATAGCTTACCATTTGACCCCACAATTGCAAGATACATCTGACATGTACTATGGAAAATTGTTGTAGCACATCCTTTTAGATTAAAACACATCATACTGAGTTTTCTTGTTTCACCAAAATCTGATCATGTTAGATCATGTACATTGTCTGTAAAAATGGGCAGAGTTAGAGGATTCCCTGTGTGTATTTATTTTTCAGTGAAAAGAGAACTGAAAGTGAAAGTTCTTTTCGGGCCAAAGACACCATTACATTCCTAACATGTCTATAAAAGTCACTGCATTTTAGTTATTTCATAGCAAATGTTAAAACTTAATGCATTTTTAATTGTCCCTCTGTGAATATATATTTAAAAAAATCATTAGTTTCTGCTGTGTGGTTAGTTGTAAATGTTTGTTTTTATAAAATTGAAAGCCAATTTCGAGGCAGCTGCTGTCCATGGAGATTTGGACTATTTACATAATAATTTGTTTTTTGCTTGTTCACTGTACCAAGATAAATAGTTTCATTAATTAGTATTCAGTGCAAGGACATGCCACTGCAGCCACTACATGTCATGATAATCATTTTGTGCCCTGTGAACACAGTCATATGTCAGTTGAATGTGATATATACAGCAATATTCTGACATGTATTCTGATGGTATTTGTATTTTTTCTTTTTCATTTCTTTTATTTCTCGTTTAACTTTGTTTCTTTGCATTTTTGCATACCACAGGGTAGAGGTAGAGGTGATGGTGGAAATGAGCTGCAGCCACGGAGGACCAGGGATAATTGGCCTTTCCCCTGATCCACAAGATGAAATGTTGTCTTTAGCAAGAATTGAATATGCTGACCCTTTGGAGAGCCTAGATCTTCAGGACCCTCAGTCACTTTATAGAGACATTTGGACATTACGTGCGACACTGGAACAATGTGCTGCCTCTGACCACAGCAGCAACAATGATAGGAACTCTGTCTGTAGTGAGGCTGACAGTATGTGTTCAATGGGATTACGATTAGACAAAGAAACAGGAGGGCTGCCCAGCTATCCATCCCAGGACTTAGGAGATGAGACAGATAGTGGAGAAGACTTTTTGGTGCACATGGACAACAGGCTTGTGATGAAGGGACCAAACAAGAAGCAGCACAGTACAGCATCTGAGGGAAGGAGCAGCGATGGAGAAACAGGGACTCGTAAACTTTTACAAATGGACAGTGGCTATGCTTCAATTGAAGCTCCAACTCGTGGTCCAGAAGAGTTACGATTGTTCTGGAGCAGCAGCAGCGGTGGTAGCTCAAAGGACAGAACCGCCCATGAGAAGAGGCACCATTTCATAAATGCAGGGCGAAGTGGCACTATTGGGGAAAGTTTTGAGTCTCACCTCTTTGAAGAGGAGTCAGAAGATGACTTGTTGTTGGGTGCCAGCGCAGGAGTCTCCATAGATACTGGCACTGGCTCACAGAGTTGGCTATCTCATGGTCAGATGCTCATGCCTCGAGAGATTATACAGTCCTTTTCTCAACCTCCTAGCCCGCATCAGAGAGACTACAGCATTGATGAGAAAACAGATGCACTTTTTCATGAGTTTCTTCGCCATGACCCTCAGTTTGACCAACAGGAATCACCAATTCGGAAACACCGGTCTCGAATCCATCTCCGTAAGCAGTGGCAGAGGCACAAGCAGTGGAGCGACCCTGGTGTCAGACACTTTCAGACATCTTTTGAGAGACAACGAAACCCGCTACGTCGGGGCGAAAGTGTCAACTACCCACTTGACGTTAGTTATCACAGTACACTCCCCCGCATCGTCAGTGCACCTGATGAGGAGACCAGTGACGGCAGCGCTTCTGAGCCTCCAAAGGCAGAGTCTTCTACTACTAAAGATGAAGGGAAAGACAGGGAGCCAGTTGTCACCATCAGCAACACTGTAAAGCAGATGTCCTCCTCTCCTACTCCAAATCATCTATCTATCTCAGAGAAAGAGGGAGGGCTCGGCCAGCATCTGGATCCTCAGGAGGAGAGCAAACTGGATGAGCATTCACCCCTCCAGCTGCCTGATTCTTCAGGCTATGGCCCACAGGTCATAACAGCAGAGCTCACAGACAAACTGACAGCACACCTTGGAGAAAGGCTGTACACAGGCCTTCACAGGACCAAGGACACAGAAACTGAATGTGTTACAGTCATGGCTACTCATGCGTCTCCAGACAACAGCCCGGTGTAGCAGGGCTCCTCTGCCAACCCATTACCTGCTGATACACAATTCTCTTTCTGTTATGTTTGTCTCGCATCAGTTTTACTGTCTGAATGTTTGCAGCTTGAATGTTTTGGCCCAGACCCATTATGAAACACCTGAAAAAAGACCTCAAATCAATTGCCATTATTCCCAGATAAACTTCATTCTGTCTGTCTTTGTGCCTGCCAGCCTTTTAAGTCTTGACATTTTACAGTTCATTGGTGAAGAAAATTTCAATTTAACATAAATTGATATGCTCTACCTCCATTTTGCAACTTTTCATAAAAAAAAAAAAAACACTGTCATGCAGATTCACATCTGCAGCCCAGTGTTGCAGTGTGCCACACCAGCTACTGACATACACTGACAGGAGTTATTACAGTTGTGGATTAATGTGTTGCTCATGAGCCTCACCAACCCAGTATGGATGGATACAGCTAACAAATCTTAGTCTTTGTCATGATGTGTTCTTTTCAATTACTTTTGTCAATGTGTCTTTAGTCTATTTATTCTCTCTAATGGTATGTCTGATACTGTCTTTTGTTTCTGCTGCATTGTAAGAAATATAGAAGTCATGGTTGATAAAACCTAGTGTAAAAAGGCTATTATACCAGTAAAAAAATATACATCTGTAGTGTGAGATCACTGATAATGCATTATTGGAAAACTATCGTAAAAATATATGATGGAGGCTTAAGTCCTCTTTGAAATACATTGAAATATATACATTTGTTGTTTTGGTCAGTGGCTTCCATATTGTCTCCTCAAAGTCTTCAAGAGGTCCTGGAAGGTCTGATGGGTCATCAGATGATTACATAAAAGACTAGAATAGTTTTGTTGATGATTCTTTTTATTTCAAGTTATTTGTATTAAACAAGTTGAAATAAGAGGGATTATCTTTGAAGCTGCTTCGAAGGATGTTTGTTTGTTGTTGATGTAGTTGCTCCCAAAGATGCATTGCTTTAAGGACACATCAAACAAAGAATGAATTTAGAATGACTCATTTCAAAATATTGAAATAGAAATGAAACAGTTATGTTTCTCACTGAAAGCATTTGAAATTTAAGATGTCAATTGATTCCCCTCTCTGAGTCTGTATAGGGAAGCTGCCAGTTGTCGCATTTTGCTGCCAGCTGTCAAAATGTGTTAATAGTTGGTTATGTCTATACTTGTACTTGGGATTGACTTGCAGTGAAAGCTGACAGTATGATGGGAGTTCAACATCTAAAAGATGACTTTGGTAGGTACAAATGAATTCAACAAACTAGGCAACCAGATGAACACTGGTCATTTTTATTTGCAGATATGACAGAAATGACAGCTACAGAAGCCACAAATTATTATTTTTTTATCTCTGGGCATCACAGACTAATTCTGAGTCTTGGGCCATGAGAAAGGATCGCTGCTCTTACAAACACAATATGTTTATTTGATAAATAAGAAAGGCATGTTTTCTTGTGCATGGAGCGCCACAGATTTCTTTTTCTGCATCTGACATGCTTTTTCTCATTCTCTTCAGAGGAAGTCAACAGTGGACTAGATGTCTCCCCAGGGGTGTGAGGACTTAACATCCTGAAAGTTTATAAAACAAACAAAAAAAAAAACTATTTACATTTCGGTCCATTCTATCTTTAGGTTATCATCTGGATCTCTCGGTGTGATTAAAATAACCACTGCTACCATTCATGGAATCAAATGGATTTGACCTGTTTAAGAATTCCGTAGGAAAACAAATTTGGTCTTAGATCATCATCATCATGAGCTCCACTAGATGGATTATTCGCAGAAGCTAGTCAGGAAAAGCGTTCTCAATAGTTCTTTCTTTTTTGTGTAGAGAGGGCAGGCACTGCAGTACTTGGTACTGAATTTAAATCACTGAAAGTGAAGGGAAGTACATTTGTGCCCTCCAATTTTATATTCTTTGGGGCTTTTAAAATTGCTATGAATCACAAGAAGAGTGTAGAAAATCAGTGAGAAAGAAAATTCTATTCTGTGACTAAGTGGATGTGATGATGATGATGCTTTTTTTGTCAGTACGTCCAGATAAGATCTTTCTTGGGCAGTAGGATTTTCCTCTCAAAGCTAAACTGACTGTGAGGCACAAGATATCCTCTTTTTTCTTTCAAAATTTAAATACGGAGCCTCAACCATTTGGTTGTATTCTTTAAATGCATGTAAGCAGGAATGTAATGGAATATTTTGAATTCTCTGATAATATGTCCTTTGGCGTAATATTCTTGTAGTGAACAAATTAGCCATCCATCAATAGCTGCCACATCACAACAACAAAAGTAGGAATTTCAACACAAATAGAATGGATTGGAAACAAATCACTATATTTGTACATAAAAAAAGAAAAATGTAATGTTTCCACAAGTACAATATCACTTGATTTCACGTGTGAGATGGATGTCTGGGGATACGGAGCTAAACTGAGCCTGTCAAATGCATTGATTCCTATCTGTGTGTAGGTTTGCATGGGAGTTAACATTTTAGTATGAAACTTCATTTTCTCTAACTTACAGTTCAAAATAATGAAGACCATAGTCAATGCTCTTTTTTGTATAGCAGAAGCTGACACATTCGTACGATGAGATTCTTTATATCATTGAATCGGTCATGCTAGGACGCAATAAATAATGGGATTTATCTCTTTGACATTAAAAGTATTTCTGTATTCCTTGCTTGCTGGTAAGCTGCTTTATTACTCACTTTAAAAAAGAAACATGCTTTATAAAACAAAAACAAACAAACAAAAACGAATGCTTTAGAAAATCAAAGTCTATTCAGCCTTGAGGGACCAATTCATACTGAAGTGTTAATTTAGGGTTGTTTTTTCAGTCTGCCAATAAAGGAAATTTGCAAAGCTGTTCTTACTTGCCTCCTTTGAATGACCATGTTGTGAAACATGCTGTATGAACAGATGGATAGATACATTTCCCTTTACATAAATGTCATTTCATTTTTTTGCTTGTTGCATGGGTTCATATTGATTTATTGTCTGTCCTGATCACTGCATCCAAATTGCTGCCAAGATGAGACATAGGGAGCAATTGATCGACAAAGGAAAATGTCCAACGTATTTGTCTACATATATTACCATTACATTCAAAAATATTAAAAACAATCTCATGCTATGGCAATGTTTTAGTCTAAAAAGGCTGATGGCAATAAAAGTTAAAGATGCTTACATTGGAGATATTTATTCCAACAGGTATTCCTCCCCCTCCTCGAGCCGCCACCGTGGTGGTGGAGGGTGTTGTGTGTCCCGGTGATCTCCAGGAGCTATCCCAAGATGAGGAAAAAGATGAATGGACCTTTTCACTTCCCTGGATACAGGTCACCCTCCCTGGAGCCAGGCCCAGGAACGGGGCTCGGTGGTGAGTCCCTAATGGCCGGGCCTCATGGGGCTGGGCCAGGCTAAGCCCGGAAAGGCAACATGGGTCCCTCTTACCTTGGGTTCACCACCCATAGTCGGGGCTATGGAGGTCGGATGCAATATGAGCTGGTTGTTGGCAAGAGCGTGGGACCTTGGCGGTCCCATCTGTGGCTGGAGAAGCTGGCTGTGGTAAAATGGAACATTACATCTCTGGTGAGGAAGGAGCCTGAGTTAGTGCAGGAGGCTGAGAGGATCCGGCTAAATATTACTGGACTGACCTCAACACACAGCTCGGGCTCTGGAACTTGGCCTCCTGAGAGGGGTCGGACTCTTTTTCACTCTGGAGTTGCCCCCAGTGAGAGGCATCAGCCATGTGTTGGGGTTCACCCCGATGGACAAGAGGGCAGCCTCCCTCAGCCTTCGGGCTGGGGAAAGGGTTCTGACTGTTGTGTGTGCCACTGCACCCAACAATCTACCACCCAACAGTAGTTCAGATTAGCCACTCGTTTTGGGGTCCCAAGAAGGGCTGCTCGAGAGCACTCCAGTCAGGGACTCCCTCTTCTTACTGCCAGACTTCAACATTCACGTGGGCAGTGACAGCAAGACTTGGAAAGGTGTGATTGAGAGGAACGGCGCCCCCGATCTGAACCCGAGCGGTGTTATGTTACTGGACTTCTGTGCTTGTCATGGACTGTCCATGTTCAGACAAAAAGGTGTGCACAAGTGCACTAGCCACCAGCACACCTGTGCAAGTGGGACATCTGTTGGGAATGTCTGGCAGAGTCCCCTGGAAGTCTCAGGAAGAGTTTTAACTCTCCCCACTGGCAGGGCTTCAACCATGTCCCGGGGGACGCGGGGAGCAATTGAGTCTGAGTGGGCCCTGTTCCATGCCTCCATCGTTGAGGCAGCAGACCGGCGCTGTTGCTGTAAAGTGGTTGGTGCCTGTCAAGACCGTATCCCCCGAACTCGTTGGTGGACCCAAGCGGTGTGGGATGTCGTCGAGCTGAAAGAGGAGTACTACCAAGCCTTTCTGGCCTGTGGGTAGCGGACAGGTATGCAAGTGACACACAGCTGTGGTAAAAACTCGGGCATGCAAGGAGTTTGGTAAGGCCATGGAGCACGACTTTCGGAAGGTGGCAAGGACATTCTGGTCCACCATTCGGCGACTGGGGAGGGGGAAGCAGTGCGCAGTACAGTGGAGATGGTAGGTTGCCGACCTCGACCTGGGACATTCAGTGCAAGGAATACTTCCAAAGTCTCCTCAATCCCGACAACAAGCCTTCCAACAAGGAAGCAGAGTCAGGGTAATCTGGGGTGGATTGTCCTATCTCTGGGGATGAAGTTGCCGAGGTTGTCAGAAATCTCCTCGGTGGCAGGGCCCTGCGGATGAATGAGATCTGCCCTTGGTTCCTTAAGGCTCTGGATGTCTTGGGGCTGTCTTGGCTGACACGCCTCTGCAGCATTGCATGGAAGCAGGAACAGTGCTGCTGGGCTGGTGATCCCCCACCCCAGTCTGCAACTCCTCAACCTCCCCTCGAAAAGTCTACCTTAAGGTGAGGAGGGTCCAACAGGTCATTGAACCTCGGATCCAGGGGGAGCAATGTGGTTTTTGTCCTGGCCCTGGAACAATGTAACAGCTCTACACCCTCAGCCGGGTCCTCGGGGGCACACAGGTGTTTGCCCACATGTGTTTTGTGGACCTGGAGAAGGTATCTTTCTCTGCAGGGTGTCCAGGCTCTCCCTTAGAGATATGGTGAGGAGGTCGGCCATCCGGGAGGGGTTCAGAGCAGAGTCGCTGCTCTTTCACATCGAGAAGAGTCAGATAAGGTGGCTTGGAAGCCTCACTGGCGAGGTGTTCCGGGGATGTCCAAACGGAAGGAGGCCCAGGGGAAGACCCAGGACATGCTGGAGGGACTATATCTCTAGGTTGGCCTGGGAACACCTTGGGATACCCCCGGAAGCGCTGGACCAAGTGGCCGGGGGAAAGGTAGACTGGGCCTCTCTGCTTAAGCAGTAGACAATGTATGGATAGATTGATGACTATTCATCATGATAACATATTTGTTAAAAAGAAATGATATACCTATCATGCATCAAAAATATTTCCATTTACGTTGATTTGGCATTAAGAGTCTTAACTGGATAGCAGTAAATTTGTCTTGTCAAATTCATTCTCAGTATACAACAAATATGTACACAATTCCATGGCTGACGAAACTTAGCCTTAGTTTTCTGTTATTTCCATCCCAAAAATATCAGCATGCTGATAGTGCTAGCTATGAAAACCAATTTATTTACTTATTTTCTGAGAGGCATGAAAAAAATACATGGGATGTTTTGGGGCCAGTAGGCCAAATGATTGACATTGTCACCCACTCTCCATAAAATTATGATTTAATACTTTTTGCTTTCTGTCTAATCCTAAGAGCAGAATTGAATTCTGCATTTTACTGATATATTGCCCTGCAATGTATAATGATTATGCAATAACTACTGGAGGCTCCTGTGTTTATAAATCTGTTGGAAGACTGCTCTGCATCGACCTCCCCATCAACCTGTGGAGAACAGAAAAGGAACGAGGAGAAGAAACTGAACCAGATTATTAAAAAAGTTGAATCTTCCTTTTGGAGGATCTGGTTTGTCATGGGATAAACCAGATTGCTTTAGCTGAGTCTAGGATATTGCCAACCTACCAGCAAAACAATACATCAAAGTCAAGATGGAGTGAACTGCAGAGCTCAGCTGGACAGGATGCAACTGACTGCGGAGCAATTACAGTCCTCCTGATGCAGGAGTGAACTGACTCAATTGTCATCATTGTTTTAACACCCCCTCTTTTAATTTGTGATATATCCATTTTGAAAGTATGACTTACACAACAAGCAATACGTTGAAAAAGGAGTCAGCCTGTTAATTTCATTTGCATCACTTTTCTCTTCAGACTGATGGAAGCTTTGGTAAGTTGTGATGTCTTAACAAGCCATACTGATTGGCCAAAGACCAAACATCCTTTGTGTTTCGCCCATTTGCATCATCCAGGGCACTGCCATCAGCAGTCACTGAGACGTGGATGCTTAAGATGTAAGCCAACAGTGAGTTTGTAGAAGATATTCCCTCTCTATATGCAAGTATGTAATTATCAGAGCAGAATCCATTGTAATATTTCGAGTCAGAGTCAAAATAGCAACCCACACTGAGGAAACACCCAAATGCTTGTTTGTTTCATCAAATGATAAATGCAATAGCAACATTTCTCATTTGTTATATCTTAAATGAACTGAAATCAAATTATAAACTTTTTACCCAAAGGGGGTTATGTGATTTGGGCCCTCTTTAAGTTCTCATCCTCTGCCAATCATTTTTTTTATTCATTTACAAAATTGATAAATTAATTTTGAGAGTAAGTGTGGGTAGTTAACGCAGTTTTTTGTGCCACGATTGTGTTTAGGCATATACATCCTCACATACATTGCTGGTTTATTCTTAAAAATCTTAAAATAGGTGACTTCCTCCAGTCTGCACTATGTGAAAGCCTCATTGAAAAATATCTATAATCTACCAGCTCTCTGCAGATGGGGAGGGAAGAAAGTATTCTTCCCCTTAGAATCAGCAGCAGCTCCCGCATTTAAGTAGACTAATGTTATTGTCCTAAAATGGCGATTCAAGAATTAAAGATCAAATTCTGCATACATCGACTGAACATTGTGAGTGAAAATATTTTCGTAAACAGAGGGGTGCCTGTTTTTTATGTGCCTGGTCTACATATCTAAAAGTAAAGTAAGTAAATTTGATGAATGTGACTCTTGGTCAGTATTGCAAACTTCTAATATCATCAAACACTATCTACCATTTAAATCATCCATCCATCCATCCATCCATCCATCCATCTTTAACTGCTCATCCATGGCTGCGTCGCGGGGGCAGCAGCCGGAGCAGGGACGCCCAGACTTCCCTCTCCCCAGCCACATGGTCCAGCTCTTCTGGGGGGACCCCAAGGCGCTCCCAGGCCAGCCTAGAGACATTGTCTCTCTAGCGTGTCCTGGGTCTTCCCCGTGGCCTTCTCCCAGATGGACATGCCCAGAATACCTCCCCCGGGAGGCATCCAGGAGGCATCCTGACCAGAAGCCTGAGCCACCTCATCTGAATCCTCTCAATGCAGAGGAGCACAGGCTCTACTCCAAGTTCCTCCCGGAAGGCTGAACTTCTCAACTAATCTCTAATGGAGAGTCCAGCCACCCTGCGGAGAAAACTAATTTCGGCCGCTTGTATTTGCGATCTCGTTCTTTCGGTCACTACCCACAGCCCATGACCATACGTGAGGGTAGGAACGTAGATTGACTGGTATATTGAGAGCTTTGCCTAGCGGCTCAACTCCTTCTTCACCATGACTGACCAGAGTCTGCATCACTGTAGATGCTACACCGATCCGCCTGTCAATCTACCGCTCCATCCTTCCCTCATTCGCGAACAAGACCCCAAGATACTTGAACTCCTCCACTTGGGGCATGACCTCTTCCCTGACCCGGAGTGGGCACTCCACCTGTTTCCGGTTGAGCACCATGGTCTCGGATTTGGAGGTGCTGATCCTCATCCCAGCCGCTTCACATTCGTCTGCGAACCGCTCCAGCGAAAGCTGGAGATCATGGGCTGATGGAGCCAATAGAACCACATCATCCGCAAAAAGCAGAGACTTGATCCTGTGGCCACCAAACCGGATCCCCTCAACGCCTTGGCTGCACCTAGAAATTCTGTCCATCAAAATTATGAACAGAATCGATGACAAAGGGCAGCCCCACCGGAAACGAGTCTGACTTACAACCGGCAATGCGGACCAAGCTCTGACTCCGGGCATACAGGGACCGAACGGTCCATATAATGGGGGTCGGTACCCCATACTCCCAGAGCACCCCCCACAGGACTGCCCGCGGGACACGGTCGAATGCCCTCTCCAAGTCCACAAAACACATGTAGACTGGTTGGGCAAACTCCCATGCCCCCTCGAGAACCCTGCTAAGGGTATAGAGCTGGTCCACCATTCCACTACCAGGACGAAAACCACACTGTTCCTCCTGAATCCGAGATTCAACGACCCGGCGGACCCTCCTCTTCAGCACCGCTGAATAGACTTTGCCAGGGAGGCTGGGGAGTGTGATCCCCCTATAGTTGGAGCACATCCTCTGATCCCCCTTTTTAAAAAGGGTAATCACCACCCCGGTCTGCCAGTCCAGCGGCACTGTCCCCGACAACCACGCATTAATGCAGAGGCATGTCAGCCAGGACAGCCCAACAGCATCCAGAGCCTTGAGGAACCCAGGGCAGACCTCATCCACCCCCGGGGCCCCACTACTGAAGAGCTTTTTGACTACTTCAGCAACTTCAGCCCCGGATATAGGCGGACCCCCC
>CAAKHD010006857.1:0-44602 GCA_901007705.1 Fistularia tabacaria | reverse complement strand
TAACATATTTAAACTCAGGGGCGCCGCAATTGTCATTCCACTAGTGTCAAATTTCACTCGGTACGGTATATTTGGTAACGATGCCACATTTTGAGGCTTTTGGGTGGAAATATCAGTTTAAGGGAGACAAAGGGAATGATGCTGGTCTATACTCTAATCCAACTCAAAGCTTTTCAATGGACAATAACAGAAAAAAGGAGAGGGTAACTGCTTGTGGACACAAACAGCTTTGTAAGGATCTGTACTCTCGTCGCTTCTCTCTGGATAGATTGGATGTATTTAGCTGAGCGAAGCTGCCAAAAGAGCTCACAGGTGCCACTAGTTCAAAATGGACACTGAAGCCAAATGCCTTGCCTACAGTTTTCTTTCACAAGCATACGTCCTCGGCGGGACTGAGGCCCGCTCGAAAGAAAAGCCACAGGCAGGAGATGCAGGATGCTCTCCTGCAAGGATGTCAACAACCCACTACTGCAGAAGTTGCATTTGATGACGAAAGACTGGTATGATCACTGAGGAAACTGACGACAAATCAGCCGGTCAGTAAACACAGCAGTCCATAAGTCTACAGTGATGACAGAAAGTGGAGCTTCTTACAACAGACGCTGTCTCTCTTAGCACAGCAACACAATTGATGCACGCACACAAACGACTTTGGCCAACGCTTTCCTCTTTGCGTCTTTGTTCATCTTCATTTTGAAGCTCATTTGGACTTTTCTCTTCAGTTTTATCCTCCTTGCTCACATTTCTCTCAGATTTAATGGGAAGGCTTGCACAGATTACATATTTTTGCACCGTTTGGTAAAAGAGTAAGACCCAGCCCAGGCCAACACTGTGACATCACAACCGAGGCAGTAAACAACAACAACGACGTAAACAACATTGGTGGCCTATGAGTGAATTTTTTTTTTTTACATTTTAAACAATTTTATTATTGTTTCTATGTATCCGAGGCAGGTCTCCCTGAGTCCTCAAGCGATCAAGCATCCGATAAACAATGGACTCCTCCAGACAGAGTGTTGCGAAGACCCTGAGATGAGTGAGAGAACTTATCAACAGGAAGGAGGCGATGCTGGTGCGTGGGAGATCATGGTGGAGGGAGAGGGACACGAGCAAAGAGAGGCTAATACTGAACCTGCTATCAACAACAACATCAACGTTGCCAACGACACGCATCCGGCGTCTACGTCCCTGGACAGTGACGATATTGACCTTTCAGCAAGTACCAGCAGTGACAAGATGCGTGTCATACATCGTGAAAGATTCAATAATGTGGAGAGCCGCACTTTCCTGCGCTTTCCCCCACTGACGTCTGTCCCTAACTTTCGTGAATTTTATCTCAATGTCAGCGACGGCTTGCATGATAGGATATCAGGAGCTATTCGTAGAGCCGAGGTCCGCCAGAATGACCTTATTCAGGTTAATCTGCGCGCCGATAGCCTGCAGGAAGATGTCTCAAAGATGGTGTGGTATGGGGTTGGCTCGTTGTCTGATGATGAAGAGGGAGCTGAGCCGGAAGGCAAAGATCTCAATTTACCAGTCGATCTACGTTCCTACCCTCACCTATGGTCACGAGCTGTGAGTAGTGACCGAAAGAATAAGATCCCAGATACAAGCGGCCGAAATGAGTTTTCTCCGCAGGGCGGCTGGACACTCCCTTAGAGATAGGGTGAGAAGTTCGGCGATCCGGGAGGAACTCGGAGTAGAGCCGCTGCTCCTCCACATAGAGAGGAGTCAGATGAGGTGGCTCGGGCATCTGGTCAGGATGCATTATGCAGTTGCTGGAAATCAGACACCGAGCCAACCCCGTACCGCACCGTAATTATAACATTGTCCTGCCGGCGATTGGCGCGCAAATTAACCTGGTGAAGGTAATTTGGCTGGATTCAACGTCGGATCCCTGAGAACTCAAGGGCGATTCTACATCTTTATGTTGATGATGACGATGAGGGGGACTACGTTCCATTTGTTCCATTTGTTCCATTTGTTCCATTTTTTTCCACAAATTGATCCGACGTCTTCTTCTCTGTTGTTAAGTCTTTGTACAAACTTCGATCTTCAGACAGAAAGTCTTCAGGATGTTCTCGAGGGAAGGGACCGCTGCTTTAACATCCAGCCTCATGCGGCCCTTGATATAGAGACAAACCTAATTCCCTATCACCCCGCCCCCAAAACCCACTCAGTGTGACGCTCTGATTCGGGATACCCACAGGGCGATACGGGTTGGGGAGGTAAATAAACAATCAGAACACCCAGCGAGCACCCATACTGAAGCGCATCCATCAGGCGGGAAGACAAACACCTGCCATCTATGACCTTATACCTGCTTGATAGCGTTTCACAGAACACTTTGGAAGCTGTCATCGGATGGTATGTCCTATTGGTCCCAGACAACGCCTGGCTTTGGGTTAGGCCATCAACTGGCGTTCTCTTCTTCCATCTAGTCTCCCACTCACAGCACTCTCCTCGGCTGTTTTAAGGTAAGTGGATCAGGTTTATATGTCTCCTATGCTCTGTCTTTCGCCGCTATCCTCAGCTTGCACCGTTAACCGCTTTCCAGCATGACCTGCTTCCGTTTCAGCTTTTCTCGGTTCAGATCCATACCCGCTGTCAACCACATGATATCATTTAGAACCGCGTTGTTGTACGACGAGTTGATCGGGTCATACTCTATTTCCCTCAAATTTTTAGTTTCGGCTTTCTTGCCACGCCACGTCCCCCGCCATCTTAGCCTCGTGGCTCATACGAGCGCGGGTATTGATTAGAACATGCTCCGACATCACTCGCCTCTTTCTATCGCCGGGTGTTAGGCTTTCCAGAGTGTGCCATCAGACGCTGTGCCCTATTGACCCATGGCTGGACATGCCCGGACACACCCCTCCTTGTGATAGGATGGGGGGTGGGGGTGAGGGGTGGTGGGGGTCATCAATCAAGATTTGACAGAAGGTTCATCATATATTCTCTCTCATGTCAGACTCAGGTACAGCCTCATATGTATGTATGTATGTATTTATGTATGCATGTGTATGTATGTATCAAAGTCAAAGCAAGCTTTATTGTTAATTTCTCCACATTTGCCAGACATACAGAGGATTGAGAAGACGTGGAATTGAGAAGATGTATGTATGTACCTCTACAGGTACTCTTCTACAGGAAGACCGAAGAGAAGATCTATGGACGTAGTGAGAGAGGATATGAAATATGTTGGTGTGGGAGAGGAGGATAGAGAGAATAGGGTTAGATGGAGAAGGTTGATTTACTGTTGCGACCCCTGAAGGGAAGAACCGAAAAGAAAAGAAGAAGAGCATGAGGAATCAATGAAGCTGATGAAGCAACCAAACAAGCAGCCATAGAAACACACATAGGACCGCTACTTGTAGCAGAAGGACTGTGAACCTCTCACTACCTTGGCCTCACTGATAGAAGCACAACATGGGGTAGGACTTTACGAACACAGTGTATGGCTGGTGTAAGACCAGTAGACATGTTTTGGTAATGAGACAACAATGCTTAGATAAGGGCAGTTTTATCAATAAACTGGACAGGGCTATGTGTAATGGTTACTGGAAAATTGACCGTACTCAGGGTGCAAGCCCCGCCTTTCAACAAAAAAGGCAAACCTCCAAGCTATGGACCAAGCAGGATACATATCATGGAACCGAGAACCTTGTGGAGTGCCAGCAGAACACCTCGCTATCTCAGATGCCTGAATAATCTTAGGCCAAGGAATGGGGTGGATCCCCATATTTGGCGCCATGAAAATTCCCAATACATAACACATAATAGTAAGTGGAACAACAACATACCTTCAGCCCCCAACACATATTTGACCCTGTCATCCATTACAACTATCTGAAGAACTGTTTAATGGGCTCACACAGCTATTTGAGGGTTACACCAGAAAGGAGATGCAAAAAAGAAAACTGTATTAAAGAAACACTTTAAAAATCACTTGCACCTTTACTTTTTTTTGGACTTCGCCATAACCTTGTTACAATGCCATAACTTGTTGTTTTTGATATATTCATAATTTTTGTAAACCTACACCATGGGTCTTTGAGAAACACTACCTCAGTCCTCTGCATGTGTGAAACGTATAGAAATATTGACAATAAATTTGACTTTTATAAAACAAATATTTTATGCAAGGCGATTCCTAAACCTAACCCAGTGAAAAGTTGAATTACATACTGTATTAGTGAAAAGGAAGTCAGTGAATTATGTTTGAAATGAACCTTCGGTTTGTCACTGTCACAAGGAATCGTAATGTCACTGCCAGAGTGATACCCGAAGCCAATGTACTACTGAACGTCTTGGCCAGGAAAAGGCTGTACAGACTGTCATTAGAGGGACCAAAGGCTTAACTGGTAGCAAAATGTATTTCAAAACTTGCATTGATATGACCAGGGTGAACTGCACAAACTGCTGGTGTCCTGCAGCTAAATTAATCTCATGTAGGTCATTCACTGCTGCAGTGTGTGTGTAATCAGTTCATCACAGGACTATGATGACATTAAAGCCTGTGATGCACATTAATGTTATTCACATCATGGATTCTAACTGAGCACAAAAAAAATGAAATAATTCCAGCTTGGGAAGTAAGATTTGAGAACTCCAGGTCTTCATGCAGAAAGCAGTATGCTGAGCCTTGACTCTGGAGCGCTGAAACATTGGTCTATATCAACAGACCTTGTACTGAGGCTATTGACAGAACAGAGAATGATTGGCTGATTTAATGAGTGAGTGAATCAGTGAGAGAATGGCTGAATGAATGACTTTGTGATTTAGTGACTGACTCAGGCAGCTACTTACTTGGGCAGTTACTAGACAGTTAAGAGAGACTGACTTAATGAATGAGTTAATCACTTGATGATTCGAGTAAGTGAATAATTTACTGACACAAATTGTAAATGAGATTGTGACTAAAAAAACGCTACCTTTGAACAGTAGAACCTTGGCTTACGAACAGAGTTTTCGATCACATTTGGAATCCAGCTGCAAGGGGCTCGGTGCAAGACCACACAAACAAACTTACCGACTTTCCGCTTTGCGACGTTCTAGCGCAGCAGCAGTCGTGTGTGGTACTCCTCATTGTTTTCATCGTTCATTGTTGTGTTCTCCTGTTATAATGTTTTTTGTGCTTTTTTTCAGTATGGTAGCCCAAGTTATGACTCCTAGGAAAGTTAAAAGTGCTAGTGACAGTGGTTTTAAGAAGAACTTGGGAATAACAGTCGATCTGAAAATGAAAATCATAGCTAAAAGTGAAAGCGGTGTTAGTGTTACTGACCAGGCACTACAAAATGGCTAAGTTAACCATCTGCACAATCCTGATGAACAAAGATGTGCTAAAGGCAGCTGATATGGCGAAAGAGGAGACTACGTTAATGCATCAAAGGTATAAAGTCTTAGAAGAAGTAGAATGTTTCGGTTAGTTTGGAATAAAGGAGGCTTGCTGGAGATTACCTTCCTCCATCCAGTCCATTTTTTTTTATTTCTATAGACATGTTTTGCTATCTTCTAACCATCTCTTTAATTTATATTCATATATATATTCATATTTATTGACACTGCTATTGCGTTGCTGTGACAAAAGAATTTCCCCTATGGGGATCAATAAAGTTCTATCTTATCTTATCTTATCTTATCTTATCTTATCTTATCTTATCTTATCTTATCTTATCTTATCTTATCTTATCTTATCTTATCCTATTCTCTTATGTCCTCTTCTCTCATTCCAACTAACTTCATATCCTCTTTCACTATATTCATAAATCTTCTCTTTGGTATTCCTCTAGGCTTCCTGCCAGGCAGTTCAACCTTAAGCATCCTCCTACCAAGATGTTCACTGTCTCTCCTCTGCACATGTTCAAATGATTTCAGTCGAGCTTCTCCGACCTTATCTCCAAAACATGTAACATTTGCTGTGCCTCTGATGGACTCATTCCTGATCCTATCCATCCTAGTCAGTCCAAAAGAAAACCTCAACATCTTCATTGCCACTGCGTCCAGCTCTGCTGCCTGTAAATTGCTTCATGCCACTGTCTTGAAACTATAGATCATCGCTGGTCTCACCACTGTCTTGTGCACCTTTCCTCTCTTTTAATCCTGGCTCTTTTACTCTTATAATACTCTTTTATCACACTAACCCCTGATGCTTTTCTCCGCTTGATCCATCTTGCTTAAACGTATCCTCAGGTTGTTCTATCAGTCTGTCCATCACCACTGCAAACAAGAAGGGGTTCAGGGCTAACGCGTGATGCAATCTCACCTCCACCTTAAACTTTTTCTGTCACACGGACAGCATAGTATACATAACCTACACCAGTCTGACATACTTCTCTGCCATTCCAGACTTCCTCACACAGTAACATATTTCCTCTCTCAGCATCCAGTCGTACATTTTTTTTTCTCTCGATCTAGAAAGGCACAATCTAGCTTCCTCTGAACTTCTCTGAACCCTGAATTCGTAGTGGTCCTCAAGCTGAAGAAGGAGTCCTGTCAGTGGCTTTTGGCCTGTGTGGTACTGGGAGCAGCTAACAAGCAATGGCAGGCTAAATATAGCTTTGATGGTTGCTAAGGCAAAAACTTGAGTATGGGAGGATTTTGGTGAGGCCATGGAGAACAACTTTCAGATGAGTTCAAGAACATTCTGCTCAACCAGCGGATGGTCATGAGCTCTGGGTAGCGACCAAAACAACAAGAACAGGGATACATGAGGATGAAATGAGTTTCCTCCACAGGGTGCCCAGGCTCTTTCTCAGAGGCGATTGAGAAACTCGGTCATCTGGATGGGCTCAGAGTAGAGCCGCTGCTCCTCCGCATCAAAAGGAGCAAGATGTTTTGGGTTGGACATATAGTGTCTCTGTGTATGCAGTTGTCTTTTCTCCGTCTCTGTCTCATTCTGTATGTCTCTCTCTCATTTGCTGTTGACTCTCAAATATGATTGTACTGTTCCAAAGAGTAAATTTCATTATAGTATGAATAAATACTTGGGATATATGCTACATGCATCATTAGAGCTCACCTTTCAATGTAAAAGATAAAAATAGCTCAATGTTAAGATCTGCCTAAATTACTCCACAAACTACCGTTATTGTAAATGCCATTGTCCTGCTTCTTTGATAGATAGAGACAGAAAGGTGGACTTATGCTTTTTCCTATATCATTATTACGAGATAGTTTGATTGATAGATAGACAGATAGATAGATACATAGATACATATATACATTCATACATACATACATGTACACTAATACACATTTGTGACAGTGAGTTATGCAGTCAGTAAAAAGACAGAGATCGTCTAACATAGAGATAACAGAATAGTATCAACATGTAAACAAAATATAAATATATAATAAATACAATTAGATTGGTAATTAAGTTACTGACTTGGAATAAATATATGTACAGAATGTCATGAAATTAATACTGTCAGGAACTTATATGAATAGAATGAGATGGAAAAGTTATGTGGGAGTATCCCATGATAAATTTACATTTGTGAAAATTGCTAATCTTCCTTATTTCTTTGTGAATTGCTGTTCTTTTAATTTTTCTTTGCAACGTGTTTTTGACTGAAGTTAGTTTGAGCTATTGTGATTTAAAAAGTATGTTATGTTGGGGCATTTCTGAGTGTTCCGCGATGAAATCACATACTGTAGATACAATTTGAATTGAACACTCCCACTAAAATAGTAGGACCTATTCAGTTGCGTTTAGCCACGCGAGCATGCACCCTCAACTCCAAATGTTGCTTATAATTAAGAAAGAGCGCCCCCCGCCGCACACACGAATACACTTTTTTCTTTGTGATGTTTCACATTCACAGCAGCAGCTGCAGCGGCAGCGGCGGCAACAGCAAGAACAGTCAGCTGGAGGACAAGAAAACCCAAACTCTTCCAACCTGCTGGTAACTTATCAGAGGGTAGTCGCAAACCTCCTGTTTGAGATCAGAACACCTGACGAGCAACGACTTTTCCAACACTCCAAAGTAATTTAGTAACAACCTCCAACCGCCTGTTCGTCTGTTTAGTTCCGTCTCAGGATCGTTGGATAGCTGATAGTCAGAATGGCAGACTCGGTGGCAGCCAACAGCGACGGGGAAGATGCTCCCATGCGAGGCTTCGCTCGCCAGGGCGCTCTCCGCCAGAAGAACGTCCACGAGGTGAAGGACCACAAATTCATCGCGCGCTTCTTCAAGCAACCTACCTTTTGCAGCCACTGCACCGACTTCATCTGGTGAGTGAGTGATGGATGGGCTTTATACCGCTACATTTATTTTTCCTGCTCATGTAAAGCAATGTAATACATATTTGAATTGTTCGATGTGGATGCAATGTTCAGGACTGCTGGTCATTTCGCGATGAAATTAAGCTTTCTCAGCAACGAGAGAGATTAATGTGTGTTTGATTTTATTAAATGTTTATGCCAAAACAAGAATATAGATGATGGGTGTGTGGAACTACTTACACCATTGCAAAAAGAAATATTGTTTCAGCCTTTTGATTTGTAAAATTGTTTGAAAAGAGAGACATTTCCTAAATGTTGGTTGCACCTATGAAAAACAATTGCATACCATCATTGGAAAAAGCAGTGTATTTTCACTGTGACTAAAAGGTTCGACACTGACACAACTTCAGCCTCCGTCCTCCCCATTTCTCTCTTCAATCCCCCTTGCAGCTAGGTCACCAGTATTTAATTTACACTGATACAGCCCTGTGCATAGGTTAGATGAATTCATCTTTGATGCCCTTATTTGTCTAGTTTATTATTATCCTCAGTGTTAACAAAACTACCATTGTCCAAGTCCTGTGATGGAATTTTGACTTGTCAATGGCTAAATGATTTGACCGAGAAGACTGTGTGTGTGCTTGCGCGCATGTATGTGTCTGTGCTGCGCTGCTTTTTCAGTGTGTGATGGAATGGTCTCAGGGGTTGTAAATACCCCCAAATAGAGGAACAGTGTGCACCCTGTGTACCAGCCTGACCTGTTTCGATAATAAAATCTATAAATAGTAAGTAGTAATAGTAATGTAGACTGTATCTATCTACATAATGATGAGGGTCAGCTAAAACCATCTGTTTGTCTGTCCGTTTATCCATCTGTGCAAAATTATAGACAACAATGACAGAATGCAGTGATTTCACAAACTCAGTGATAATCCATGTTTACTCACAAGATGGAATTTAGCAGGTCTGAATGTATGTTCACTACGCATGGGTGTTTTCAAATAGACATGTGATTGACCAACTGCCTTTGGTTCAGCTAAACATCCTTTGTGGTATCTGTGCCTGTATATTTGTGCCTATACACAGTCCAACCAATTTTCTGTGTATGTCGTCTTCACAGGGGCTTTGGCAAGCAGGGATTCCAGTGCCAAGGTAGGAGGATCAAAGATATGCAAAAATTCCAATGCAGCTTTAAACCAGTTTAGACACTATCTGGATTGTTTTACTCAAGCCGAAAAGTGACAATACTGTTATTTATATTATTTAAATGTCTGGCGGGCCAAAAGCATTCTCAATAGATAATCATCTGTTTGTCAATGTTTTTGAGGATATCTGACCCAAATGCAAGAACATTCTGAGGAAGTCAGGTGTTTGGGTTTTTTGTTTTTTTACAAGAAGACAAAAGGATGACAGTGCTGAGTCCATGTTGCTTCTGGAGTCGTGGGAATCTCAGGAACTTGCGGGGACAGGGCAAGGTGTAGATCTCTGGAACAACAGGGATGGCAGGAGCCTCAGGAACTTGCGGGGAAAGGCGAGACGTAAATCTCTGGACTTGGGAACAGGGAACTTTTGAGGAAAGGCGAAAGGGGACCAACAATCTGGCACCAAAGGGCTGGCAATTGGCTCCTCTTCACCTCAGCTTGATGAGGCCTGATCATCCGCAGCTATGCACTGTACACCTGCTGGAGTCCTCCCTCCTGCACAGCTGCTGCTTGATGAGCAGCCAGATCCCAACACTGTTGTTCTTAGAGAGCTACTTCGAACACAAGAGTGCGGTTTTAGGTGCAGTTAGGGAGGGAAGAAAAGAAACATTTTTCAATTAAATGTCATAGCTTCGGAAGCTGCAAAAAATATTACATACAAATCTGTATGATTTCTGACTGTATTAGATGTATCACCTAAGTTGTATGGTTTCTTTTTTCAATTCTCAATGCCAATATATTTTCAAGAGAGTAAAAAACGTCACAGACATGGAACATGTCTATGAGCTATGTATGGACTATGGAGCATGGACTATGTAATTCTTAATAATTCTTAATAAATTATTACTCAGTCAGATATGTCAAGCAGTGGTTAAGAATTGGACCTTAATAGTTAACAATGATATATAAAATCAACAGTATGTTGACTCTTTCTATTGAGCTGCATAAACACCTCTAGATACAGCTTTCTTGAAATTTGGTGAAACATAAATGATATGTTGACCATGACAGCATTTCAAAACCATCGAAACCTTGAACATTTGTAAGGTAATATTCTACATGCATTTCTGATAGATTTACAATTCATCCATTGGCTCTAGAAACCGTTTGAAATTCCTGATGTGATGCATTCTCTTGCCCTGAACCCGCCCCACATGTATCACCAGGATATTTCTCCCAGTGACCCATGTTCTTAACTAAATCATATTGATTGAGAGGATATCTCAATTAGGTGAGCATACCTTAATGGTTATACATCACACAGATTTCTGCATAGTTGCACACACACGCGTGGACTGTGGCTGTACGTTACCTTTTGGCCTGGCTATGTTTATAGTTTGAAAGTTACATATTACACTGACTGTCGCTGATGATATACACTATATGTGTGAAACTGTCTTTTTTCTCCTCAAAGTATTCTGTTTATTATACTGTATCACAGACTCAGAAGTCACTGTAAATACAATGTGAATAAACACTGAATATAGTCTCAGCAAAGTAACTAAGCCGCTTATAAGTTTTGTTCTGGATTTTGTAACTTCGTCTGACAATTTATTTTCATTCGTCCTGTATGTAGTTAAGCTTATCATTCTCATTGGATCGTCCTCCTGTAATAGCCATAGTACCCCTTTATAATTTCATTGTGGCAACTGGTGCAGACCTTGGTGGATATGTTGGTGCAGACAACAAAGGGGATGAGAAACTGATGGGCAAGTTTGAAAAAGGAAGAGGTTAACGAAGAAAAGTGGAACTCTGAGGGTACTGATGAGAAAAGCCAGGAATACAGGGAGATGGAGTATAAGGTGAAGGTAGAGGGGGCAAAGGCCATACAAAGGCCTTACAATGACTTGTATGCTCAGTTCGATTGTAAGGAGGGAGATACTGATCGATACAGGCTGCCAGAGGTGTGATGGGAGGATGGAAAGAATTCTTCAGAGTCGATAAATCGGAAAAATGACAGAGAACAAAGTATAGAAGAGGTGACCATTGTGACCCACAAAGGAGGGCGAGATGGTGACTGAAGAGAAGATTTATGGACGTAGTGATTGAGGAAATGACGTTAGTTGGTGGCGAGAAGAGAATGCAGAGGGCAGAGAAAGACTTAGGCAGATGATTCACTCTGGCAACTCCTGAAGGAAATAGCCGAAAGGAAAAGAGGAATTTGATGAGAAATCTTCTCTAACATTTTTCAGTACTTAAAAGTACTGTAGCAGTTTCGGGAGTTTGGATGAGCAGGACATTGAACATCAAACTGTTCTGCGGGTGTCACTCAAGCACCAAATCCACTTTTTTCTTTGGTTGCCGATTGACATTGTCAATAGATGTCTTATCACTTTTTTCAGTCCTTTCAATTTTTGTGTCTAATGCCGCAACCAAAGAAGACAGAGGGATTTATTTAATCTTTCACTTTACCTTGGATTTACCTGGAAAATGATAAAAAGTACTCAGCATTATTCGGTACACCAGTTGAATGGCGTGACATTCTAAAAACATATTACACATGAAGTCATGTTGTTTACTGTAACATTTTTGCTATTATTTCATGGACGAATACACACACACACACACACACACACACACACACACACACACACACACACTCATAAATATAGTTAATTTTTTCAAGAATTATTTTCATTATGGTCTTTTGAACTGCATATATTGAAATGTATAATAGTGACATATTCTATAAAATAGAATGCATTAGATAAGGCGGTTGGTGGGTTGAAAATTAATGAGAAAGATATACAGGAATGGCACTCGAGCAGAGTGTTGGTGGATGAGGGTTCAGGTGGGCGGAAGAGGTATTGGACAGTAAAGAAGAGGCATAGAAAGGAGGTGAGAAATAGGAGTATATAGGCACACAGTATCGAAAGCACTGCACCTTTTTGTTCTGCAGCAGTTTACAAAAGGAAAACATGCTTATTCAAAATAGCTGTTCATCTTGGTTTTGATTAAAGGATTTTTTTGATTGCAGTTTGGGGCATATTTTTAAAAGCAACATTTTGGCTACTGTTTTTACCTTTCCATCAGTAGTCACAATCAAATGATTTAGTTAATATTTTCTGACATTGGTATCTGTTGATACTGTTGAATGCAGTTCAGGTGCTCTTGCAATCAAACCTATGTGGGTGTGAAGTCTCTGGAACCAAATCCTTCCTCCTACACAAAGAATCACACTCATGCACAGTGTGCCATTCAGTTCTTACAGCTAAGAAAAATGGATGAAGAGACAAATCTGATTCTCTTTTGTTTTTGAATCTCTGTGCTTTCCCCTGATTTCTCAGGACCCTTTTCTCTTCACACCCTATTTTCCTAATTTCTCCAACTTCTCTCACTATCCTTGAATAATCTTCTCCTATTTCCTGCTTCTTTTATTCATATTACTCCCTCCCTAAACCAATGTCAATGCGTTCCTTCATCATCCTCTTTTCCTCTGACTCCCAAACATACTCTGCACCTTTCCCTCTCGCTCTCATGTGGCTGTGTTGGAAGCAGCGAGCTTTGATGCTTTAAAAATATGCCTAAGTGTTCCACTGAGAGCACAACCAAATGAGATAGGTGGGAGGGTGGGTGGGTGGATAGATGGATGGATGGAAGGGGGAGTGGAGTAGTGGTGAATAAAAGAGGGCTGCATTTGTAGGTGGGAGGAAATCTATAAAAAAAACCCTGCAAGGATTAAAAACAACAGAGAGCACTCATTACAGAATAAAAAAATGGGTTCTGTGGGTTTCACATTCCACAAGGCAGAGTTTGTAAATCATGCTCTTAATTGTAAATCATTTAATTTACCATGGCATTAGAAACCCAAACAGAGAATTGAGGTAAAGGCAGAAATAACCTTCATATGGTTGGTACATTGGTTGGGCTTCATCAAGGTAAAGAGGATGTTTTTTATTTTGCTCTCCAAATGTGTACATTGTGCTTTCTTTAGTGTCTGTAGCCAATGGATGTTTTACAGAGAGTCAGAGAAGTAGAAAATGTTAAAATTGCTAACAGACAGATTGATGCGTTTTGTTATTAGATTTTTAAGAAATGCAAATAACATATAACAGTGTCCTAGTCATTTATCATTGCAACTCATCAACCTAATTCAGTTATCAGCAGAAATCAGCTAAAATGCAGTCAGAACTACTATGTTTGTGCATGCTTTCAAATGTGCTCAACAACAATCTCAGGGTCAAAACTGGGTTGGTATCAGTACATTATTTGGGCCATTAATTGGACAGCAATAATTACATTATGCTGTTAAATCAGCCGTCATTATGAGGATGACAAATCTCGAATTTAGAAAATGTTATACAGAGATGAGAGGGAAAACAGCATTTAACAGACATTAAACTGTTGAAAAAGTTGAAAAGATCAGAAAGCAAGAGCAAGCTCAATAAGGATAACACAGACAGAATAACAGACTGACACAGAATAAAGTTAAGAGTGCAGTGAATGTGACAAGTAACAGCAAACATACAGGTAGATGGAAGTTCCTGCTAGCCATCTCTGCCTGTCGCAGCTCCTCCAGTGCCCATGGGCCAGCTGCAGGGAAACCCGCTGCAGGATCATCAGTCAGGAATCCCCATTAATCAACGTTTCGCCCCTTTATGCCTGGAATGTCTCCTGGTGGCAGGGCAGCCGCAGGGACGTCTTCCATATCACTCCCTGCAACTGGTTGGTGTTACCCCCCCGTGGCTGTTGTTGAAGCTAGCTGTTCTTTCCCCAGCACCTGACCTTCTTCCTCAGTCAAAGCCAAAAGCTGCCATTCTCTGCCAGCTCTGACCGCTTTCTTCAACCTGCCTCAGGTCACTCCTACGTCCCTCTAGAGGCAGATGCTTGACAGCCCTATAAAGGCTGGGCATCCCACCTCAACAGGGTAGATGGTGGTCTTCCAGCCAGCTTCCTGACACTCAGCAGCCAAATTGGGGTATTTGGCCTTTTTGTACTCGAAGGCAGCCTCAATTCCTTCCTCATGTGGAATTGTAAGTTCAATGAGGTAAGCCGACCTTGCATTGCTGAACCATACATCAATGTCGGGGTGGAGAGATGTGGTGGCGATCTCTGTAGGGAACTGAAGTTGCCTGTCCAGGTCAACCCTCATTTCCCACTCCTTGTCAGGGGGAAAGGGTCGAGCTGCTTCTTTTTGCTGAGCATGTCTATGTTCTTTGCCTTCTGAAACAAAGTTGATGCGCTCTGCTGGTTTTGACTTTTTTTTATCTTGTCGACGCCTCTCCAGCACCTCAGCTAACTTTCTCAGGACCTGGTCATGGCGCCATCTGTAGCGCCCCTGAGATATTGCGATCTTGCAGCCTGATAGGATGTGCTGCAGGCTTTCTTTTCAGGCATTGCAGAGGTAGCAGCATTCCTCACTTCCAAACCACTGGTGGAGGTTACTTGGGAAGTGTGTTGTATGTTGCGCGAATAAGAAAGCTAATCCTTGCCTGCGGCATCTTCCACAAGTCTGACCAACTGATGTTCCAGGTGGCAACTCCCTCCCAAGTTGTCCAACTTCCCTGACGGCCCTGTGACATAGCCATGATCTTGACGTGCTCTTCCTCCATCCTTGCCACCTCCGCCACCACCTTCTCCTTCCTCTCTTTGTAATCTGCTTTGGACCAGAAGTGAGGTGCCTCCCCCAATCCTATTCCTGCTCTACCTACCTGGACTCTGCCGAGGACCTCTTGGTGTTGCAGCCTGCTCACAGCCTGTTTGACTTCTGTTTAGGCATTCCACTACTGGCCAGTAGGAACCCTGGCGTTTGCACTCCTTACTGCCTGGTCAGTTGACTCCCTTAGCTCGAGGACTAGCCTGGTCTTCTCTTGCATATAGCCCTTACTGATGGATTGCAGTGGCAGTTGGTGTGTTCTTCCCAAAGAGGCTTGTTTTGGAGAGGCTCTGTAGCCCCAACCACTTTTGGGTAGAGGGGGAGGGAGGGGGATTCTCTCTCCACTGACAACAAAGGTGGTGGAGTCATTTCTGATCCCCCTTCTGAGTGACAGGCTTCGTGACTTGGCGGGCTTGATCTTCATTCTTGCTCAAGTCATCAACTCATCCATCCTTTTCAGCAGTCAAGCTGTACACGTCTGGAGAAGATTTGTGACGTCGTCCATATCACTCCTCAAAGGGGTAAGCCTCTGACCAGATGGTAGCATGATGCCTCCAACCATTTGTCTTTGTGTAATGAGGATTACTTCAAAGGCTGCCACAAATAGGCGAGATTGCACACTCCATTGCAATACCTACCTGTAGCTGCAGCCACCCTGTGGGGAAGTCTTGGAGGGCAAAGCACATCTGCAGGTCACTGATGTAAGCCGTAACCAGGTTCTTTATGCAGGGAGGCAGGTGGAATAACTCCATAGTGTAGCTGATCAGCTGGTGTGGGACTGATCCATACGCATTGGCGAGGTCCAGATAGGAAGAGATAGAGATAGGTTGTCATCTTGCGGGCCAATATGGAGAAGAAGATCTTTCCCTCTACATTTAGCAGCGCAATGTTTCTGAATTGGCTTATGTTATTGGAGTTTGCTTCCTTGGTTATGCAGACCGCGACTGCTCTTCACCATTCTGATGGGATAAGTTGTTTCTTCCTGGCAGTTCTCATCAGGTACCATGGCAGGGCTAGCACCTTGATTCTTGTAGAGCTTATAGGGGATTCCATTGGTGCCAGGGGTGGAAGCCGACCTTGCCATCTTGACAACTTGCCTGACTTCACTGAGCTTGGGACGCCTGATGTTAAATTCTACTGCTGGTTGCATGGGCTGAGGCACATTCCCTGGTGTTCGTAGGGGGATGACCCTTGACAGGTCACTGTCTGTTTCATCTGTTCCCTGGTGATTTCTAGCTTCCCTCTTTTCCTCCACCAGCTGCCTGGCATGCTTGAAAGGGTCTTTGAAGAAGCTGGCTCGCTCCAGTTCTTGCAGAGTTGTCTGCGCCTTTGCACAAGCTGGGTGACCTCCTTTTTCTTCCTTCCCTTTTCTCTTGGGCAGTCCTCTGTTTGGGGATAACTTCCCCAAACCTGTCCTTACAGGTCTGGTATATTATGTCCCTAAACAGGTTAAGCTTTGCCTCGACACGTCCAGGCAACGCTTCCTCCAGTGCCTTGGTTAGGTCTGTGCCCAATGTGTGCCATGCCTCTGCGTTGTTTGATTTTGGCTATATGATCTTGTTCTTTCTTGCCAGCTCCTTAGGTTCTGCTCATGGCTCTGTTCTGTGTCGGGACTGGGTCTTGGTGCCCACGGGGCGGGCCTGTCTCCGCCAGGGGGGCCACTTTCAGGGGGGCTTGCTGATGGTCTGGTGTTCTGGTTATCCATTTCCATTGGCGTTGTTACCATGTGATCCGTCCTATTGGACCCATTTTTCATTCACCCTCTCAGAGGGCCTCTTGGATGTTTTCTTTTTCTAAAATCACTCTAGGACAACAAATTAACCATCCAGGGGGCATGTTCATAAGATTAGATGATGTGACCATTCCAGTATGTCTGTAAAAAATGTATGTGATAAGTGGTGTCTGTTTGGTTGGGTGTTAGCCTGCTGGTAGCTTGCTTTTTGTAGATAGCTTCTCAACAGCCTGAATTGGGCTTCTAGATGTGTATCACCTGGGATCTTGGCACAAGGGACAGTAACACCATGTCCTGTGTATTAATAAATGCTATATCTAGCTTAGGCTAGTGATTGTTGCGAATAGTGCAGCTGACAATTAGGGAAAGACCTAGCGACAACATGGACAGACAGCTTACAGGAGGGATTAGACCCCGCCGAGGCTGCAATGGGTAAGCACCTCAATGCAGCAGTAGCCAGGGCCAGTTGGGCATTGGTTACGCCCTGCTGAGCTACAAAGTTGAATAATGGAAAAACACCCCTACAGTCTGCGAGAGCAGGGGCAGAAGATGGCTCACCTATGATTGACCAGGCTATTGACCCACGAACGGATTTGACCACGGGAAGGGGAAACATGTCAGTGGGAGCCACTAGTTCAGACGTAGATGGGAACAGGCAGCAGGTTTGTTTGTGTGGCTGGTAGAAAGTAACAACTTTAAAGGGCCTCAGGATCCATCAAGGGAGGATAAATATGTCTTAAGAAGTATGTCAAGTTAGTTGGGTAATCCTCAGCTCGCAGAACATCAGCAACCCTGATGTTGAAGCAGGTCCTGGCACTGAGGCAGACAAAGAGGCCAGGCAGCCAAAGTGGGAGAAGATTAGTGCTCAGAGACTTAGCGTTAAGTGGCTAGGTGCAGCAGTCATAGGAAGTGGGAAGATTGAGAGACCTCATTTATGTCTATGGTAGGGAATGGTTTGGTTTTGCTGAGAAAAGGAAGAAACCACAGGGTAGGGTAGTTAGATCTAGGTGTCAACAAGAGATCGATGGATTTGTTCAAGAGAGTGAGTTGGCACCAAATCCAGTCACCTTGGGGTGAGAAATGGGATTTACATGTAATGTTTTTAGACTAGGCAAATTTTTTCGGGTCAGTGCCACATTGACTGTTCTGGGAGGCTTTTGATGTTTTTTAGAGTGCCAGGCAGTGTGAAGAGTTTCGTGAAAGCTTATTTTGCTAATATTCAGCTCTGCTTTACCACCGTGGAGTATACTACAGCATGGCAGCAGCTGGAGATAGGTATTATGTTAGGGTGCACAATTTCTCCAATAGCTTTTATTTTGGCAATGGAGGTAATTATCATTATCATTATTCATTATCAGGGCTTCAAAATTGGTGGTAGGTGGAGAAAGGCTTCAGAGAGGGCTGCACCTCCCTCCAATTAGGGCCTACATGGATGACATGACGATGGTGGCGTCAACTATACCATGCACTAGCAGGTTGTTGGAGAAGTTAGATAGTAATCTGCAGTGGGGTAGACTGAAAGCTAAGCCAAGTAAGTCTAGGAGTATTTCTGTTATTAAAGGGAAGGTAGTAGACAAGAGGTTTTGATAAATGGTGAGGTGGTGCCTACAGTGTTAGAGAAACCGGCGAAGAGTCTGGGTAGATGGGTTAGTGCAAGACTTAGTGATAAGGGACAATTTGAGCAGTTGAGGCAGGAAATGATTTCAGGCATTTTAAGAATAGATAGGTCAGGGCTCCCAGGGAAGCTGAAGTTGTGGTACTTGCAGTTTGGGCTGTTGTCTCGGTTGATGTGGCCTTTAACAGTGTTTGAGTGTCCCCTGACAAAGGTAGGGAATCTAGAAAGGATTTTGAACTCAGTTATTAGGAAATGGCTCGAAGTCCCATGCTGCCTCAGCAGCGCAGCCTTGAATGGGAAAGGCACATTGGAGGTGTCAGTTTCTAGTCTGTCAAAGGAGTTCAAGTGTGTTAAGGTTAGATTGGAAATGACATTCACCCGGTCAAAGGACTTATTGGTTCGGAGTGTGGCAGCCTTAGTTAGAACAGGGAGAAAGTGGAACCCAAATGAGGTAGTGCAGCAAGAACAGGCAGCCCTTAGTTGTAGGGATATTATAGGCCGGGTGCAGCATGGTCTTGGAGGCTGAGGGTTGGAATGTAAGAAAACCAGTGTGTAGCAAGGCATCTATTGCAGAAAGGAGGAAGCTGATAGTTGATGAAATACATAGGCAAGAGGAAGTAGTAAGGCCTACTAGAGCAGTGTTGCAGGCAAAGCAAGGACAGTGGGTGAATCTGGAGAATGTGGAAAGGAGAACGCCGAAGTGGAGAAAGTGAAAAGCTTTGTATACTGAGATGGCAGCAGAGGCAGAGCAGCTATGTTGGAGGTCTTGGGTGTGGCCTGTAGAGGTGGGCTGTTGAGGGTTTGTGGCAAAGTCTGTCGTTGCTCTTCTGACTGAGTTGGGCATTCGTGGCCGGAGCCTAAAACTTGCAGTCAGTTACATGTCTCAGGCAGCAGAACAAGCAAGTGAATGGTTATGGCTAAGGAGGAAGCATGGGAGCAGGGGAGATCGCTTAGGAAAGATTGTTTGCTTGTTTATCAGCTATGTAGGATGGAGGGGGCTGTTTCAAGGTCGCTGGATTTCACTGTCAAACCTTCTTGAGGTGTCTTGGGCCTTACTCAACGAAACACCGATGAAGGAAGGTGCCCACTTGAAAACCCCAATGATGCTTCAGGCTGTTGTTAGCTAATGTGTCTGATTGGTAGGGTGTCAGCCTGTTGGTAGCTTGCTTGTTGTTTGTTGTAGATAGCTTCTCTACAGCCTGAATTGTGGCTTCTTGATGTGTTTCACCTTGGATCTTGGCACAAGGTACAGTAACACTTTGTCCTGTGTATTCATGAATATCATAACTACCAGTTAATGCAGAGGGATAGAATTTTTCACTAAATCTATTTTTTATTTGTGAATAGATACAAGAGAAAAGTTTTATGAATTACATTTTAAGTTGGAGTCTTGCTAGTTTTTGGAGGAATTTTATTCAGATTGTGAATATGATTCTTTTAAATTGTGGGGGTTATTCTGGATAATTCTTAAATAAATGTTGTGATGTTTTTATGGATTTAGTTAGTTTGCAAGAAAACATTAAAAAATTGGGTTTTGGTTGATATGGGTTTGATTTCAAATAGACAGTGAGAATTTGATTGAATTTGTATTATAATCAAGTAATATAACCAAGTTGATTCACCTGGTGCTTTCCAGACTAGTCAGACATACCTCATGCAGGATTTTGGTGAAGCATCACCAGTAAAGATTTTTCTTTCATGATTTGTGTAGGGATTCTCATAAAAATGATTCTAATTTAAAGGTAATCTGTCAGACACATGATTTGCAAATATTAAAAAAAAAACAATTTCATCATAAATTAATTTCTAAGGGTGTGATAAAAGGAATTATCGGCAATTATTATTCAGTTATCAGGTAACTCCTTGAAATAAGTCTACATACAGATGTTAAGACTGAGATATTTGAAGCTGTCAGTTTTGTATTCCTTCTTATTCCCACAAAAAAGAAAATGGCTAATTTTTCCCCCCAATGTGGCAGGTGACTAGGCATCATTAAAGGTTTTATGAATAGACTTTGGAAATCTCTGATTTGACTACTAGTATACTGATCCTCATGGCAATACCAGCACCCATTTAAATTATCACACGATATTTATTGTAATCAGCACTTAGAACTTGAAGGCCATAAAACAGATGATCTGAAAACTGAGTCACTTTCATTCAAGCCAAAATTGACTCATTCGTCCGTCCTTTGTTGGGATTTGTTGGAGCCCTGCAGAAATGCTAAAAGGGTATCTGCTCCTATTTTTTGTAAGAAATCAATTACGTTTTTTAAGGCTGTACTGTTACTACTGGATTGGCAACAAACTACATAATTATTTCCACTGCATGATTTTCTGACATTATTATCATTAGAGACTGACAGAAATTTTTGTACCCATCACATTACATGAATAGCGATATTTATTCCATTCACAGTTTCTGCGTTGGTCAGTTGATTGTGCGTGAATGTTAGTGAAGAATGAAATCGAAATACATGCATTGTCTATACCACTTATTCTGGATTGCATGTTGCAGTAGGGCTGGCACCTATCCCATCTATTATTGAGAGGGAGGCAGGGCATTCACCCTGGACTGTTTGCCAGTTGACTACGGGCCACATTTGGAGATAAATAACTATTCAGTCTCTCATTCACACTTAATGTATGCTTTTTCAACTCCGCAGGCCCCGGAGCCTGACTTGTACTAAAAACCTAAAATATAACAGCAAGTGACTAAAAAGCATCCACCATTCCAAAAACATACACAGGGTGAATTAGAAAAATTGCCTAGATGAGTGATTGGTTATTTGTCTCTATATGTGGCCCTGCGATCAGCTGCTGATCAGTTCAGGATGTATCCTGCCTCCCACTCAATGACAGCTGGGATTGACGACAATACTACCAACAGCGACAACAAGAGCTGGATTAGAAACGTATCCAGCTGCCAACTAACCCTGACAAGGTTGGCGACCTGTCTAAGGGTCTAAATTTTGCAGAAAATCTACAACAGAAACAGCCATACGCAAAACTACATCCCCAATACAGAAGCTGAGCAAATCCAACTCAAAGTGTCAGCAGCACTCTCCAAAGGCCAAACCACCCCTGTCCGATCTGACACCTGAAGAGGAGACAGCACTCTCCTCACTCCAGAAGGACGGAAGCATCACCATCCTCCCAGCCGACAAAGGTAGATGTACAGTGGTTCTGGATAAGGAGGATTACCAAGCATAGATGGTAAATCTCCTTGGGGACACAACGACGTATGAATCCCTGAAACGGGACCCAACCAACGTATACAAGAGGAAATGGTCAGCTGTCTACAGCTCTCGAAAAGGATGTGGCCATAGACAAACCACTTTATTATCGACTGTACCCAGGAAGAAACCATGCCTTGCATTTATGGACTCCCGAAGATTCACAAGGAGGGAGCTACTCTCAGACCCATTATCAGCAGCATCAACTCTGTCACATATAACATTGCCAAGCACGTGGCAAAGATTTTGTCACCTTTTGTTGGCAACAGCACACACCATATTCAGAATTCACATAAGGATTTACAGAAAACCAATACACACCGACCAGTATTTACTTTTCGAATCACACCACCCCATTGAGCACAAACTGGGGGTAATCAGAACTCTATATCACCGGGTCAAGAATATCCCATCAACCACCAAAGGCAGAAAAATCGAGGCGCAAGACATTAGGATAAGCCTGAAATCCTGTGGCTACCCTACTTGGGCCTTCGCCAAAACAGAAACTATCAGATGCAGGAACATAGAACAGGAGGAAGACAACAACAAATGTAAGAACATCGTCATACCGTATGTTGCTTGCGTTTCCAATAACATCCTGAGACAAAAACTAGTGCACCCCAAGGACAAAAAATCCAGGCATGAGATCGACAATGTGGTGTATGCTGTCACTTGCACTGAGGATTGTGACGATGTCTACATTGGAGAGACCAAACAGCCTCTGCACAAACGGATGGCCCAGCACAGGAGAGCCCCCATTTCAGGACAGGACTCCGCGGTCCACCTTCACCTGAAGGACAAGGGCCATTCATTTGAAGACAGCAATGTCCATATTCTGGCCAGATAAGACAGATAGTTCGAGAGAGGAGTCAAAGCAGCCATCTTTGTCAAAACAGAAAAACTATCTCTGAAGAGAGGAGGGGGCCTCAGACACAACCTTTCACAAACATATAACGCAGTACTGGGATCAATACTGATACGGATTTGCACACATGGACTGGGCCCATATGCACCTTCCAAGCAACCAGGAAAGATCCAACACCAGAATCAGCCCCCGGTAGTTTCCACATGAGCCTCACTTCATTTGATCCAACGGGTTTCACGACTTTGTTTAGTTTTACCTTTTCACATTCCAATCCAGGTTATCCCACAAAAGTTGCTCTTTTGTCCCCAACGAACGACACCCCCATTTGCATAACAAAACCCTGGCAGTTATATTCAGAAACTCCCCACAGGTCAGTAGAACTGAAGAAGCCTCTTGGATGAGGGGTGAAACGTCTTCAAGAGAAGAAATTCAAGTTCAGTTGCCACGGCAAGAAGATTACGACAAGGATTCAGTAAGGACACAGTTCTAGGGGAGAAGCTATTCCTCACACTGCTGGTCTTTGTCAGATTGTTCGATTGTGCTTGATCACACAGCAGTAAAGGTAGTTCAGCAGGTAGTGTCCTTCAATGTCCTCAGGAAGAAAAGGCGCTGGTGAGCTTTTTGAACCAAGCAGGAGGTGTATGTGGTCCAGAACATGCCCTCCGAGATCAGGGTCCCCAGGAACTTGAAGCTAGAGAAACGCTCGCCAGCCATCCCGTCGATGTGGATGGGGTAATGTGGGCCTCTTCTCTCTCTCTCTGAAGTCCACAATGAGCTCCTTGGTCTTTCTGGTGTTGAGGAGCTGGTTATTTTCTGTGCACCATGTGGCCAGGTTTTGCACCACTTCTCTGTAGGCTGTCTCATCACTGTTGCCGATGAGACCAGTCAACCTGGTCTCGTCAGCAAATTTGATGACGGATACGGGTGGATCCCTGCACAGGTCTGCGGTCATGGGTGAAGAGAGAGAAGAGGAATGGGGTCCGCACACAGCCTTGTGGCACATTGGTGGTCAGTGTGATGGTGGTGGAGCAGTTGAGGCCTCACTAACATACTGTGTAAGGCTAAAAAAATTGTTTTTTATTGTTCAAGACAAAATAGCACTGAAGTATCAACATTCACGTTCAGATGAGCGGTGGAAGGAGGATATTTTTTTTCTTTTAGAAAGCAGCCAACTCATTCAACACCAAAATTTTTGTTGGTGTTAACGAATGGAACCAAACTCATGGCAAGAACACAACAGATATTTTCTGACTGATATTTGTAACATAACCTAATTACTACGAAATGATTAGATAAACTATTCAGCACAGTGGTGCAGTGGGTAGCACCTCTGCTTTACAGCACAAAAGTTCTTGGTTCGGTTCCACGCAATTTGTGGAGTTTGGAGTCATTCCCATTTATGTGTGGGTTGCCTCGCACAGACTAAAAGCATGCACTGGGTTGATTGGAGACCCTAAGACCTCTGAGTGCAAGGTTGAATGGTTGTTTGTCTCTGCATGCAGCCCTGTGTCCAACTGATGACTGCTCCAGGTTGTACCCCTGGGATAGGCTGGGATAGGCTCCAGCAGCACCGTGATCCTGAGTACAGGATAAGTGGTAAAGATAATGACTGATTGATAATGAGTAATGCTTTTCAGAACAACATTTGGTGTCATATCATTTTTCGGTCATAATAATCTAAAAGATAGACCAACAAAGGAGGAGACGGATGCTTGAAGCTGGGTATAAATGAATGAACCACAGTGAATGAGATGCAGTGAATGAGAAAGCAGGTTAAAGAGTTACAGGAGCTGGCCCACAGAAAATCTTTTTTGTGCCAGGAATTTTTTCAAGACGCTGGCATAGATCTCAAACTAAAATTTCATTGTCTGCAAAGCCAAGATGTACTGTCTCTTGAAAAAAGAGAGAAAAAAGTTTTACAACCTTTTAGCATTTTCACAATGATTCAGCATCGATGCAGTTTCTGGTCTTGCTTAAAAAAAGCTGTTTTTATGAAACTGTGTTTGGCTATTTTTGTTACTAGTTTACTTACATGATGAGAGACACCATGGCAGTTAGTTTGCTCTTGTGTTTCCTCATTTATTATGATTAAAAGATGTTTAAAAAAAATCATGAAAAAAAAACAAAGAACAAATTTGTACAGTTTGAGGAATATAACAGAAGGGAGGAAAATAATAGTTTTATTGGCGGAATGGAGAGAGTAAGAGGGGGAGTTTTGGGTGTGCTGACTCACTCTGACCCTTATCCCTGCTTCACAAACGGCATCCTGAGTATTTATATATCAGCGTAGGCTGTTGAGCCCCCTTACGTAAGCCTGAGCACACACCAAGATTCACAGACGTACTTAGGTGACTTCCATGTTTCCTTCATATTATTGACGGCGCATTTTGTTTGTAGTATTACTCGGGGCAGCACGGTGGCTGGCCGTGGTTAGCGCTTTTGCCTCACAGCACGAAGGACCCTCATCCCATTCTGACAGGGCGACTATGTGTGTAGTTTGCATGTTCTCCCTGTGTCTGTGTGGGTTTTCTCTGGCTTCCTCCCACAGTCCTAAAACATAGTTAAATGGGAAAATTGCCATAGTGAGTGAGTGAGAGAGTGAATGTTTATCTGTCTCTTTATGTGACCCTGCATTTGACTGGCGAACAGTTCAGGATGTACCCGACCTCTTGCCTTATGGCAGCTGGGATAGGCTGCGACCCCAAGTAGGATTAGCGGTAGATAATGGATGGATGGATGATATTACCCTTCTTTTTGTCATCTGGTTGCATCACTCTTCTTTCTTTCATTCTTCTTTGACTTTTTGGCTCATCAGGATGTTCTATTTATATATATATATATATATATATATATATATAAGACCAAGAAACTGGAAAAAGAAATGCACCGTCTTGCCCAGACTAATGGTTGTTTTTTACATTTTGCCAGATCTGTTCATCTGTAGTCACAGAATATTATATTCTAAGAAAACCTGATGAGAGGAGAGGTCAAAGGAGATCCCACCAATCGTTTTTGGAATTAAATAAGGGAGCCGTATTCTGAGTAGTCACTCTGACTAGTCACTCAGATCAAGACTTCGAGCAAACGTGAAAAGCAGTGGGCAGAAAGTAAGCAGTTGTGGCGAATTTCATTTTATCCATGCAGATAGATCTAACAAAAGCAACTGCCAGGCACCAGTGGGTCTATGCTATCATGTGTGTGAGTGTATTATGCTACTACAGACTTACTAGAGAACATACTGCATGATTGAGCAATTTTACTGTACAACATGCAAGCACACACACACTCACACACAGTGTATATGTAGACACTGGCAGCTCGTATCTTTTTTAAAAGTAGCTTGTGGAGAAATGAGGGGGAGCAGAGATGAGCAGACAAGCGTATAGAAAGAATAAGGGAGGAGAATAGAGGAGAGGGGAGAAGAGGGAAAGATAGATAGATAGATAGATACATACATACATACATACATACATACATACATGTACACAGATACACATTTGTCATAATAGTCAGTTACAGTGTCAGTAAAAAGGCAGAGATGGTCTAACATAGAGATAACAGAATAGTATCATAGATAGATGGATAGATGGATCGATGGATAGATAGATGTCTTAGCTGACACTCATTATATATTAGTATGAATAGGAATTTACCTACTCACAAATTATCTGAAAAATATTTGAAAGTCAAACAAGTAGCCTAGCTATTCTTATTATATAACAGTAGGGCCTTAGTCCTGCCCCACTGATTTTATGTGCGAACTCCAAAGTATGTAGCATTATTCAACAGTGAAGGGTGCAAGAATGTCTATAGCTCATGTTAGTTGAAGACTAAACCAAAATAAATTGCCTCAAGTTTTATAAAAAGCATTTTCTTGGAAAAAAAGTCTTTGATCAGGAATCTTCATTGAAAGATGATGCACTCCTGCGACAATAGGAATAGAGTCCTGAACTCTTTTGAAAACCCTTTGTTCAGCTTAACAGAGTCATCTATACAGAATAAACACGTGTCTCTAAACATTCCTCTATGTAAATTCACCTTAGTAGCAGTAGTTTTTGACTCAAACACTGGCCAAAGTCAAAATTAATGAAAAGAAAAAAAGGTCACACTGAGTGTAGAAATCCCTACTCCTTCATCTACATCCAAAACATTTGTTGATCGCTGGCGCTGGTACATGTGTGCGATTTTGGTGTTCCTGTGTTCATTTATCACTTTCTAAATACACCGGATGTATTAAAGATCAACTTTATATTTGCTTTGTGGCAGTGTTTATAGTGATGCTCTGCCAAGCTTCAGGTATGTAGATAAACTTTATAATCACCCAAAATGCATCACTTACTTCACTGACCAGTCATTTAATTGTGATTAATTATCATTAAGTTGGGTTGTAGGGTTTAAATGGCATTGGAAATTGTGATAAAGCATGTAAACAGGATTAAGAAACGTGACAAATTGATAAAACAACTTTGATAAAGTTGACTTTTTTGTTGTTTCCTGGAGGTAGGTTAATAAAATAGTGTCGTTTTTGTTGTTTTTTCAAAATTGCATTTTAGTTAAGGATGAAGCACATCTGTAAAAGAATTGTTGCTATGTAGCTCTGTGTGCATTAAGGTTCCTTAATTCCTTTCTCTACCTTCCCACCTCCATATTCATTTGGTATATTCAATCTGTGATCTAATTGAAATGACTGGGTGCTCTCTCTCTCTCTCTCTCTGGCTCTCTCTCTCTTTTTGTCCCTCTTCCTCTCTATCCTCTCTCTCTCCCCTTTTTGTGTGTGTGTGTGTCCGTGTGTGTGGGCAGTTTGACAAAATAGAGGAAATTGTGTGGAAGTGAACTACCACTCCAGGCAAATGATGGCTTTGTGTGTGGGTGAATGTGTTCATGCATGTGAAAGAGCGTAAGAGTTTGATAACCATAGTCTCTGTAATATGTCCAGATTTAGCTACAGAATATGATAAAATCGCACTCTAAGGCATAGGATAAGTGCATTTATCATCAAAATCAGTCAACGTACATTGCATTTAAAAATCCTACTTATCCTCTCTTGATTAAAATCTATATGAAGTTCCAGGCCGTTCCTCAGTAATAGTCTGCTGATGTTACTGCACAGAGTTGGACAACAATGATATTGTGTTTTTTTGTCTCAATGCCACACACCCACATAGTGGTGAGAAGAGGGAGATTAAAAAAACAAGAACAAATAAAACAAACAAAAAAACATAATGGAAAAAAACAACTGTATTTTATATTATTTAACTTGACAGTCGAAAATACCTATACCAGTGTGACTGTATCACCAAGCAAGCAAAATGAGCTGCTTTTTTTCATTTGTGTAAGGTTGGTTGATTGTGATTTTGCAACATGACATATAACTGAAGATTTTCTGCTGCAAAGCAATATTCAGTTCGTCTTCACTTGGAGTTATGATGATTAACCAATCCTTCTCAGGGCTGGGCCCAATTTTTTCATCCATTAATTGTTGAAAGGATTAACTGAAATTGAGTTCTCCGCTGTTTTCTATTAAATGTTTATTTCTTTTATCAAATGCATTTTGAGCAGAAGTTATTTGATATTTTGACCTATACCCATCAAGTTGTTATATCTTAGCTGCCACTGTTTTTAGAGAAGGTTAATGTCAAATTGTGGGTTATTTCCCTTCCGGGGAGCCCACCACCTAGAGTAGGGGCAAAGGGGGTTGGGTACAGTATGAGCAGGGTGGTGGCCGTAGTCGGGGACCTTGGTGGTCCAATCCTCGGCTGAAGAAACTGGCTCAAGAGACTTGGAATGTCACATCTTTGGTGGGGAAGGAACCAGTCTCCTTTAGAGGGGTTGGACTCTTGCCTTCAGCTAGAGGCCATGGGCAGGTGTGGTCATACTTATTGCCCCCTGACTTGGTGCCTGTTCATTGGGTGAGGGATGAGAGGGTAGCCCCCCTCTGCCTTTGGGTGGGGTGGTGGGGGGGTTCTGACTGGTGTTTTTGCCTATGTACCAAACAGCAGTTCAGGCTCCACACCTTCTTCGAGTTCTTGGATGGACTACTAAGGGAACACTTCTTTCAGGGATTCCCCCATTCTACCTCATTCAATGTGCATGCTGGAAATGACAGTTAGGCTTGGGAGGAACAACCCCACAATCTGAACCCTGGAGGTGTTTTGTTTTGGACTTCCATGCTCAAGGACTGTCCATAATGAACACCATGTTCAGACATAAGTATGTCCACATAACCTGCACACTCAGTGAAGAGAGGGTTAGAGCTGTCAACTGATTACCACCTAGTGTTTAGTTGGCTCCGATGGTGGGGGAGGATCCGGTCAGGCCTGGCAACCAAATGTTGTGTGAGGTTCTGCTGGAAATGTTGGACAGAGTTTTAAAGAGTTTTAACTTCCACTTCTAGCAAAACTTTGACTACATTCCAGGGGGAGGCAAGGGACATCAAGTCAGAGTGGGACATATTGTGTGACTTGTTGTTAAGGCAGCAGACCGGAGCTGTGGCTGTGATGTAGTCGATGCCTGTCGAGGCACCCCGCAAACCCGTTGGTGGACACCGGCAGTGAGGGATGGCATCAAATTGAGTCCTATTGGGCTTTTTGGCCTGTTGGGCTCCAGAGGGAGCTGACCAGTACTGGCAGGCCAAGCGGCATGAAGCTTTGATGGTGGCCGAGGCAAAACCTCATGTATGTGGGAGTTTGGTGGGGCAATGAGAACAACTTCAGGATGGCCTCGAGGAGGTTCTGATCCACCCTCTGGCAGCTCAGGAGGGGAAGACAGTATACTGTCAACACTGTGTATAGTGGGAATGTTGCGCAGCTGACCTCGACTTCAGACGTTGTGGGTCAGTGGAAGGAATACTTTAAAGACCTCCTTAATCCCATTGACACACCCTCCAATTAGGATGCACAGTCTTGGAACTCAAGGGTGGGCTTCTTTCTGGGGTTGAAGTTGCAGAGGTGGTTAAAAAGCTGCTTTATGGTGAGACCCCAGAAGTGGATGAGATCAACATTGGTTCCTCAAGGCTCTGGATGTTGTGGAGCTGTCCTGGCTGACATCCCTTTGCAAGATCGCATGGACATCTTGGGCAGTACCTCTGGTTTTTCAAACTGGGGTGGTCATCAACCTCTCAAAACGGTTGGATTGGAGGATGTGTTCCAAGTACAGGGGGATCACACTCCTATGCCTCCCTGGAAAGGTCTATTAGGGGGTGCTGGAGTGGAGGCTTCAGGATTTGTGTGCTTTTCGTCCAGGTCACAGAAAAGCTCTGTAGGCACACCCAATAAGCACAGTTTCTGTAAGGTCCTTGAGGGTGCATGGGAGTTTGCCCAATCAGTCTACATGTGTCTACATGTCTCTACATGTGTTGTGACTACCGTGTCCCATGGGGAAGTCCGTGGGGGGTGATCCGGGAGTATGGGGTACTAGATCCTGTAATACAGGCCATCTGTTCCCTATATTTAAGAGCCTGGTCTGCTTTGCCGGCAGTCAATCAAATTCATTTCCATTCAGGGTTGGACTACACAAGGGCTGTCCTTTGTCACTGATTCTGTTCATAACCTTTATGGACAGAATTTCTAGGCGCAGCCAGGGTGTCGAGGAGATCCAGTTTGGAGATCAGGATTTGGTCTTCGCTATTTGCAGATGATGTGGTCATGTTGGCTTCACCAGGCTGAGATCTCTAGCTCTCACTGGAGCAGTTTACAGATGAATGTTAAACCCCTGGTAAGAGAATCAGCACCTCATAATCCGAGTCCATAATCCTCAGCTGGAAAAAGGTGGAGTGCCACCTCCAGGTTATGGATGAGAACCTACCCAAAGTGTTGGACTTTAAGTATATGGGGTTCTTGTTCATGAGTGAGGAAAGAATGATGAGGGAGATCGACAGGCGGATCACTGCAGCGTCAGCAGTAATTAGGGCTCCGCACTGGTCAGTCATGGTGAAGGAGGAACTAAGCCTGAAGGCAAAGCTCTCTACGTCCCCATCCTCACCTGTGGTCACGAGATGTGGGTAGTGGCCAAAAGGACTAGATCATGGATACAAGCTGCTGAAATTAGTTTCCTGTGCAGTGGGATAGGGAGAGGAGCTCGGTCATTCTGGAGGGGCTCAGAGTAGAGCTGGTCAGGATGCCTCCTGGATGCCTCCCTAGGCAGGTATGTTGGGCACACTGGAATCTGGAGGGACTATGTATCTTGACATGCCTGAGAATGGCTTGGGATTTCCCTGGTAAAGCTGGACATAGTTGCCTGGGAGAGGGAAATCCAGGCCGCTCTGCTCAGGCTGCTGCTCCCAGAACCCGTTCCTGGATAAGCGGAAGACACTGAATGGATGGCTTGCTAACTTAGCAAGCTAACTAGCAAAACTCGTTACTGTAAGCTCACGCTACCTTGTAGAAAAATTTCTACAGTGTTTGCATAACCAATGTTTAAAGACCAAACTGTCATTATTCTAGTTATTATCATTAGCCACCTTACCATCACTCATATTATTAACAACCGATTACTATTATCATTATTATTAAACCTTTATTAGTTCCATCATAACCATATAGTGAAGTAAGACCTGCATTGTACTCTCTCGCCCTCCTTTCTCTCCCACCCCCACAGGTAAGGGCAAACGGCTGTCCTCCATTAGTCGGGTTCTGTTCAAGGTCTACCTGTTAAAAGGTTTGCATAGCCACTGTTGCCAAACGCAGGGAACTGTTGTTCTTTGTAAATAATATTAGCGTGAGTATTAGAAAGACACCATCTCTATGAAAAGTGCCTTGAGATAACTTATGAATTAAAACATTCAATGTGAAAGGACTTCCTTGTACTTTTTTCAAATGAAATTGACATTCCTTATCTGAAACAATAACATTACCTATAAAATGCATTGAACTATATATGGTATGTAGTAGAGTGGTCTATATTGTATCAGAATTCAAAATGTTAAAACATTTGGTTCTGTGTCTTCTCTATTTTTGCAGTGTGTTGTTTTGTGGTCCACAAACGTTGCCATGAGTTTGTCACTTTCTCCTGTCCAGGGGCTGATAAAGGACCTGCATCAGATGTAAGTGCAAATTATTGTATACAGTATTAAGGCGACACTCCTCTGTCTTTCCAGTTATGCTGCACAGTGACATTGACATGTTGAAATCTGTCGAGAGCTGCTGTTTGATGGAATTGACTGTATACTCTATAACTGACAAGACATACAGATCAATAAGCAGCTGAAGATTTGAAAGAAATGACAAGCATGTTTATATACAAAAGGGAGATGAGTAAGAAAGAATTTTAAACTCGAGGAAATTTTAAGATAACATTGAGGATTGTTTGATTGTGTCATCCAATTCAATAGAAAACACCCTTCAAAAAGGTTGTTTGTATATTTTAGAATTTACATATTGTTTAGCAGTATTACATATTAAGTAACATGCGGGCTGTAATGCACAAAATACTGCAGAAAAATACCAAAGTTCTTTGACATGGGATTGCTATTGCTATTGTATATCAGATCTATCAATAACTCCATCAGTCCATTTCATTTTTTGCATCTTTAGAATCTTCCTTTTGTACACATTTGGAGACCTGTGCTGAAAAATATCCCCAATAAAATTAACATGTCATGTAATGGTTGGGAGTAAGCTTAGCACCGCCCTCCTCTCTGCCACTCTCTGCCACTACTTACCACAGGCAACCATCAGTCATCAGAGGAAAGAGCTTGCCTTCCTGTCGGTTCCTGTCAGCAGTCAATACTTAACTTCCCAAGCAGACCATTCAATTAAAAAGGCGATATGTTGAATGACACAATTTTTTTATTCAAAGATATCACTTCCACAATCATTTTCAGGTCTGGTTTGAATTTTCTCATGGCCTCTCAAAGTCACACCTTTTACATGTGTATCAGTGAGAGCAGAATCATTTTTTGAGTTCACTTCATTTAGTCTGGGAAAAACAGACACCAATGATTCAACATGTTCTCCTATTGTTCGTGAAGATTGCTGCTTTAGAAAAACTATACAAAACTGTAAAATCCCCATTTCTTCAAACATGAATTTATAAAAGTGGTACACCGAGTCAATAATTTTTGCAGTGACAGGTGAACCACGAACCACAAGGGGAGAGTCAAAGAGCCATACGTGGCTCGAGAGCAGCTTGTTGGTCACCCCTGGTCAAGGTATTCATCTTAAACAATGGTACTGTATATCTGTTTTGTACAGGCCCAGGCACAGCCAGATATCATCGAGAATAAAAGCATTAAGATTTGGTGGAGGAAGCTGCCAAAGAAAAAAAGACAGTTGATATCCAACAAACATTGTCACTCATCACTCATCCTAGAATCACCATCTTATCATTTTGGGTATATAAGCCCCCAGGTGGGTGGGTAGGGAATGGGCTGATCTCAGTTGAATGTGGATTGTTAGGCCAATATATGAGTCTTTGTCAAAAAGTTAAAAGATGGAAAAAAAAAGGAAAGGAAAACAGTAAAGGAAATTGGGTCAGTCACCCGAGTTGGTGTTTGAATGGGGTTCTGTGTGAGTTGTTGACCTCTTCAGAGAGATTGGTTAGTATCAATGGGTCTGCATGTAGGTGGTTGTTGATCTTTCTCAGGATGAATCTAAATACCAAGTTATATATGTCTGGTCCGTCTAGTTTAACATAGATGAGTTCTTTTACTTCTCTCTCAACCATCTGTCCTCCCTAGCCAACATGCAACCACTAATATTTTTAAAGGAGTGACCCATGTCCCTGTGATGTAAAAGGACCTGACATGAAGACGAGGCTCTATTATGTTGTGCCATCAATTTGTGCAGAGGTTTTTGGTCTCCCTGATGTAGAGGTCTTGACATTCCTCACTGTCAATACCACATTGGTTGGCACCAACACACACACGATCAAGAATGCTTAAGACTTTGCCAAAGTCAAATGAATTAAACTAGTGCCAAATTAAACCATGGTTTCCTCTGATGTTATATTGCTATTAACATGCATTCCTGCATTCGATGCAGTCACAACAGTGAGAAACCGAAAACCAAGAGACAACACCCTGGCCAAGAGAACTATTCTCAAAACAGATCAAGTGTGTACCCTATTCAATAACTGCTTAAAAACTACCCACTTTCGATACAACGGCTTGCTCTTCTGACAGGAACATGGTGATTGCGTGGTTCAGCTGAATTGGGGTTCACCTGAAACTCCTTTAGAGGCAAACCTGTACATGGAGGAGGTTGAGAGCAAAGCCATTTCCCCTTTCTGGAGAACAACACCAACCCATTGATTCAGATATGTGTCCAACACATGGGTTAAAATCAAGCAACATGAGGTGGAAGCATTCACAATTCACCTCAACACAGTTGACCCATCAAGTTCACAAGGGATCGATGTGACCTCCAACAAATTGGCCTTTCTGGAACTGCACAGTTTAAATAACAACAGCCTGGGCATAAGGATCCATAGAAAACCAACACACGCTGAGCAGTAATTGTTTTATTCACATCAACCACTTCAACACAAACTTCGAGCTATTTGATAACTGATGCACCCACTGCTAAAGGCAATACTAATTGGACCTTTGCAAAAATCCAAACCACCAAAAGAGGGTCTTATTTGAATGTTCACACCAGTGACTCAGACATTGGACTTATTTCCTGTTTCCTCTTGCTTTGTCTCTGATTCAGACTCAGACAATGACTAAAGACATGTGTAAATAGCATTAGTCCCATTAGGGTTACCAACATATTTGGCAATGTTTTCACAGAACAGACAAAAACAGCATTTGCATTTTGGCCGAACACTGCCGAACACATCACTGCTTGCATCTTGATGAAATCTCATATTCATGTAATAGTTTGACAATCTGTGTCAATAGTGTTATGTGTTAGTGTTGTGGGACTAGACAACGTTTTTCCAGCACATTGCGTTCCTTGCCACAATTTTCTCCCTTCATATATGATGGAAAATGATCACATACACCCAGGAGGAACTTCTACAACTACAGAAAGGAGCCGGCCTCCCCGCTGGGCCTATCTCAGAGGAGTTATGGCCGAACACCCACAGGGGGAGGAAAGTCGGCGCAAAGGTGAGAGAGCGGACAGGGAGGGGCAGGAGATGCAAGCCCTTCCTGCCCTTGGTCATCATGGGGAAGGTGAGGTTGCTGGACAACAAAGCAGACGAGTTGGCAACACCGACAGCCAGCATGTCCACAGGGAATGTACCATGCTGTGCTTCACAGAGATCTGGCTTCAGGTCACACCAGACCGCGCCATTGATCTGCCCGGCTTCACGCTGATATGTGCGGACCAGGGGAGACAGAATGGCAAGAAAAGAGGAGGAGGGCTTGCCATCTATGTCAACAGAAAATGGTGCAACTCCGGTCATATCACCTTAAAGATCTCTGTGTGCACCCCTGATATGGAGCTCATAGCAGTAGGACTTCGCCCCTACTACCTTCCACGTGAGTTTTCACAGTCCATCCTGGTGCTCGTCTACGTTCCCCAGTCTGCAGCCCTAGCCAGCGCTGTTGACATCATACACTCAGCGTTTGCTGATCTGCAGATGCCACTCCAGTGCTCTCATTCTGATCAGCGGGGACTTCGACCACGTCCTTCTCACTCCCATTCTCCCCACCTTCACCCAGTATGTAGACTTGCAAATGTGAGGGATGCCATGAAGGCTCTCTTCCTCCTATTAAGAAGCCTCTAATGCCTCTAAGGCCTTTAATGTTCTTGCTGATCCATGACTTGTTGTTGCTGAAACAACGGACCTACTTAGATGGGACTATGTCGTCCTCATAGAAATTGATGTTGTCCGTTACACAAAAAGAGAGTCCCTCAATGTTGTTACCGAAGTCCTTTTCAAAAAGACTCCAGACAGTGACATTGAAGCACTCCTGTAATGCCCCCTCTGTGGCTTTGAACCAGTTCTTCACAGACCTGTTGCTAGCCACCTGCCTCTTCACAATAGGTTTGCAGTGGGTGGCCAGGAGTATCAGGTTATGGTCCGAATTGCCCAGAGGGGGAAGAGGGACATCCCTCACATTTGCATACAGGAGGTCCAGGGTGTTATTTCATCTAGTTGCACAGTCTACATACTGGGTGAAGATGAGGAGAATGGGAGTGAGAGGGACATGGTTGAAGTCTCCACTGATCAGAATGAGAGCACTGGGATGGCATGTGCAGATCCGCGATCGCCGTGTGGATGACATCAACAGGGCTGGCTGCGGCTGCAGACTGGGGAACGTAGACGAGCACCAGGATGGACTGTGAAAACTCACGTGGAAGGTAGTAGGGGCGAAGTCCTACTGCTATGATCTCCAAAAGGGGTTGCACACAGAGCTTTATGGTGATATGACCGGGTTTGCACCATTTACTGTTGACATAGACGGTTCGCGCGTATCAGCATGAAGTCGGGCATATCAATGGCGCTGTCCGATGTGTTCAACTGAAGCCAGGTCTCCGTGAGAGGCATGCTGCATTCCATGTGGACATGCTGGCTGTCGATGAGGGTTGCCAGCTCGTCTGATTTGTTGGCCAGCAACCTCACCTTCCCCATGATGACCAAGGGCAGGAATGGCTTGCATCTCCTGTCCCTCTCTGTCCGCTCCCTCACCTTTCCGTCTGCTTTCTTCTCCCTGTGGGTGTTCCGCCATAGCCCCTCTGGGATGTGCACTGCGGGGAGTCCAGCTTCTTTCATTAGTTGTAAAAGTTCCTCCTGGGTGTAAGTGATCATATTCCTTGATATATGGAAGGAGAGAATTGAGGCAAGCAGCGCAATGCACTGGAAAACGGTGTCTTGTCCCACTTGGGAGATTGGAGTGGATAGGTCGGTAAATAGATCCAGAAAGGGAAGAAAGAGAGGTAAAAATAGTTGGAGCTGCTGCAACAGGCTGCTGTCTTCCAGCAGCATCTTGAAAAAAAAGATGTACACCAATCACCATCCAGGGTGAGGAGCTGGGGATTGCGGACTCCTACAAGTACCTTAGGGTCCACATCAACAATAAACTGGGCTGGACACACAACACGGATGCCCTCCACAGGAAGGGCCAGAGCAGGATGTTCTTCCTGAGGAGACTGAGGTCATTTGGTGTCTGCAGCGGGCTCCTCAAGAGCTTCTACCAGTCTATGGTAGCCAGCACACTCGTCTTTGCTACAGTGTGCTGGTGGCGTGGTGCCAGGACTGGTGAGATCAACAGGCTCAACAAGCTAGTGAGGAAAGCTCGCTCGGTGGTGGGACTGAACCTGGAACATCTTGAATCGGTTGGCACTGGGGAGGGTGAAGGACAGACTGAGAGCTATCGTGGACAATCCGTCCCACCCCCTGAACAATGATCTGTGGCTGATGGGCAGCTCATTCAGCCAACGGCTCATCCCACCCCGGTGCAGAACTCAACGCTTCAGACGCTCCTTTGTGCCCATGGCCATCAGACTGTATAACAGCAGTCTGGATGGCACACAACTCTGACTGGTTGGAGGTGCATCTGTGCTACCACCATCTCACTACCTCACTTGCTCACGTGTCATGCCCTAACCCTGTTGTCTATTCTTATCCCTAATGATATCACTGTATTGCATCCTGTTTATCGTTGTCATTGCTTTATTATCGTTGTCACTCTGTCTTTATCCTTGCCCTTGTTGTTGTCGTTTTTGGTTGTCTATTCTCACCCTTTCTGTTGATTTATTTATTTTCAGATTTATTTACTTTTTTTGAAATATCTTTTGAGTGTCTTTTAATTGTCTCTCTTATTTATATTGATACTCACAGTTTTTTATATTGTTATTGTTGCGCTGCTGCGACTAAAGAATTGACCCTATGGGGATCGATAAAGTATTATCTTATCTTATCTTATCTTATCTTCTGCTTCCAGAAGTTCTCATCATTGGCAAATAAATGTTTGACACTCAGGGGAAATAGGAGCAGAATTGTCAAACTTTCACTACCTGGTGGTGAGTTGGATTATGTGGCAGGAAAGACTGCTAGAAAGACTTGGTAAACCCAAACCAGGGTTGCCTGAAGCTGCTGACTGATTACCAGAGGGTATTTTGGTCTACAGCCTTTGTGGTTGCAGAGCCAAAAATCTGGATGTGGAAGGAGCTTGGAGAGGCCAAGAATAAGGTTAGGCTTGAGGAGGTTCTGGAAGAAGAAGACTCAGGAAAAGGCGAAGTGACTTTCGGAAGCTATTTGCAGCACAGGGGAACATCTCCTGAATGCAGACCTTATTCAGGACCTTATTCATCTCTTTATGTTTTGGCCGTTCCCTGTCCAGGGGTCACCACAGTGTATCATCTGACCTTATCGTCTGCATCCTCTTTTCTCACATCAACTAACTTTATGTCCTCTTTCACTCAATCCATAGATCTCCTCTTTGGTCTTCCTGTCCACATCCTGCCTGGCAGTTTCAACTTCAACAGCTCTCTATCAATATTTTCCTTAGCCCCTCCATTGTACATGTTAAAGCCATCGCTGATGTCACCACCGTCTTGTGCACCTTTTCCTTCAGTCTGGCTGATACTCTTTATCATGCATCACACCTGACACTTTTCTCCACTCATTCCAACCTGCTTGCGAATGTTTTATCACCTCTTTTACACACTCTCCATTGCTCTGGACTGTTGACCCAAGGTGCTTAAAATCATCCACCTTCATACCTCTACTCCCTGCAACCACACCATTCAACTTGGGTCCCTCTCAAACACACAGAGATATAGTTTCTTGCTGTATCTAACCTTCATTCCTCTCCTTTGCAGGGCATACCTTAACTGCTCTCGATTTTCCTCCAACTGCTCCCTGCTCTCACTACATATCACAATGCTAACTTTAAACATCATGGTCCATGGTTTTTCTGTCAAACCCCATCTGTCATCCCATCCATCACCATACCAAGAAGCAGCTCATAACTGATCCATAATGTAGTCCACCTTGAACTCCTCTGTCACACTCATGTCACACCTCATCACTGTCTTGCAGCTCTCATGCATGTCCTGCACCCCTCTAACACACTAATTTAACACTCAACCCTCCTGGACAGGTTCCAAAATTGTCTCTGATGGAGCTCGAACTCCTCTCTGGAGACTTGGCAGAGGCACATTGTGTCAGGTGGCTCAAAATTTTGCTCCATCTTTTTGGCATGATTTGGACTGCATATTCAAATGTTTTTTACCTGATGTGTTCCCGTCCACCTTGGTTCATTCCACTTGTGCTTGTGGAGTTTCACCAATGCCCCGTCTCCTGTACCTGTTTGGGGCGTCTCTGATTCTGCTTATTGGTCCTTGTTTTCTCCTTCTGCCCTCGCGACCTGTTAAGACAGTGACACAACCAGTTTTAGTTCACTCATGTATTCATCATACTCAAGTTTGAGAACGTTGAATTGTTGGTATACTCCTAAGTTTCTGAATGGCCCAGGCATTCGGCGACCAGTCAACAGTTCATATGGACTTAGATGTGTTTCACCATGAGGAGAGGTCCTCATAGACATAAGAGCCAGTGGTAGCGCCTCAACCCAGTCCAACTTTGAACTTGCACATATTTCCTGATTTTCTGTTTCAATGTTTGATTTGTTCATACGACTTGTCCATTTGACTGAGTATAATAAACTGAATCAAATGTATGCATCAAACCTATCGCTGCCTCTACCCGCAGGTGTTTATTATGACAGTGAGTCCCTTTGTCCGACCTCTTGACTCTTGGAACTCCATACCTCAGTGGTTGTTTAGTTCAGTTTTGAATCACTTAATTAGTCTTTGCATCTTCCCCTCTGGTTGGGATTGCTTCTACCCATTTAGTATATCTATCTACCATTACCAATATGTATCTCAGCCTCCTTTTCCTGTTGGCTACCCTCATATCCGTATAATCTATCACTATTTCTTTGAACAGGGCATCGGGACAAGGAATCTTCCCATTGGCAGCTTCCAAGGGTCTCTTGGGTTATGGGTTTTGACATGTGATGCATTCCTCGACATGGCTATCGACATGACTATCCACCACCTCTGTCTTTCCACTTCTTTTCTGTTGTTCTGTGTTCTCTGTTGTGATAGAGATGCACAGGGCCATGGGCCTGTTCTATGAGCTGATGCAATGGCACTGCTGGGTCCACTAGTTTTTGTTTTCGTTGTCCCTCCATAGCCCCTCTTTTGACATCCCTCCTTTGTCATTAAATTGTTGGTGTTCATATGAACTTGCTTTATCTTGCATCTCTTTTATGACGTCTTTGGTTCAATGTGGGGCAGACCACCTCTCTGGTGATCCACCAGGTTGTCCAAGCCATCAGTGAAGACATCTAAATCCAGCACCTGGACAGAATAGCATGTGGAGGTATCGAGTTTAATCTTGCAGTATGTGGAGTCAGGAGTTTTGAAGAGCCCCTCTTTGTCTGTAGGGTCCCATGTTTTGGCTAAAGAATGTTTAGTCATTGGCCCCAATGACTGGTGGGAATTTGTGGGAGACTGCCAAAGATATATGTGGGGAGGCATCCTGATTCAACCAATACCACGTGCTCAGTTTCTTTGTCAGGGTAGCAGCCGCCGCCGCTCCTTCTTTTCCCACAAAAATGGAAGCGACCCCTTATTCCATGGACTGGCCTTCCATGCAATCCAGAAATATTCATATGAGGACCGGGTCTATACATAAGTTAATGATTAAATGCATCCAATACACAGTTGGGGGACGGTGTCCTCTGTTGGTAGGGGGTTTTGAACATTAGAAGCCCAGGACGAGAAGAGGAGGAATTCCCTGGCGGTATAATGGTCAGCCCATTCGGCGTACGATATATAGTGAGCCTCATTGGCTGAGGAGATCCCTTCTCAGTAAGTTAGCCAGGCATTGTGGAGCGCTGATAAAAGCATGTCTTAGTTGTTGGATGCCAAGCCTGACATCCATTGGTATGGTATAAGACTGCACCTTGTTTTTTTTCTCTGATACTGAAAACTCGAGACTCAAGACTTTTTTACTCTCATTTTGTAAACATAATGACATTTTCGTAGAAACTCACAGCTTAAGGCGTGAATGGAAGGAGGAAACAAAGTTTTCTATGGACAGTGATAGAATATATACCGTGGGAAAAAATATATTATGAAAAAAGTATGTAGACATCATGTATATACTATATATATACTGTGGAATGAAAATCGACCATAGCAGCATTCAAATAAAGTGTGTAAAGCAAGTTAATGCGGGTTTATTTCAAGTTTCTAGGGTAGAAGGTGGAGATGATGTAATTGTCGTTTGGGTGTTGGAGGTCTGAGTGGATGACCTAATGGGGGGGGAGGCATGCATGCATGCATGTGTGAGAGTGCTTTCTTGATGGAAGCGGTAGGTACAACAAGGCTGTGGCCCAAGTGGATTTGGTCCATCACAATATGTCTTACCTTCCTTTGCATCTAGTCAACACAAACTGAGTCTAGATCTGGAAGAAGGCATCCCACAATGCCCTGTGCTGTTCTCACAGCCCGGGTTAATTCCGTTATTGTCCCATGCTGTGCAACGGCCATGCCACACTGTCACACTGAGACAGAGGATGCTTTCTATTGTAGCTCTGCAGAAGTTTGCTAGCAACTGTGAGAGAAGAGTCAGACTCGCTCTCAAAACGTGTCAGATGAAATATGGATGCTCAGGAACCTGATGCTATCCACACGCTCCAAGCTTTCACTCGTGGCCAATCATCAGGGTCATCTTCTAACACGTATGGCTCTGAAACTGTGAAACAGAGGTGGGAACACACCACCCCTCACAGCTCTGTTTTTCTTTGTGCTTAGAACTTAATATTCCAATGTGCTTCGTGTTTTCTGGACCATGCCCCCGCATGACCATCTTTAATGTTGTCTTCCTCAGTAATCAGCTCTTCATCTATCTTTTCCTCTCTGTTTCTTCTGGAACATGAGACTTGACGGGAGCTGGGACTGCACCCTGGTTTGTCTGGTGCCTGGGATCCTGGTGTTGAAAGGGCCTGTTTCCTTTTGGGGATTATCTAGTTGTTTTTGTCCTGCTATGATGCCCATGAGAGCGTTAATCCTCCTAGTGTTGGCAGTCATGGCTGGTATTTCTTCGTACTCAATCACACTTCCCATGGGGGTTACTGTTGAGGCTTGGAGGCTCCCCTCTTTTTTATCAGAGGAATTGTAAGGGGGAGGTCGAATGGCCTCCCCCTGTTACTTCCTTAAATTTGGATGCGGACGACAGTCTGTACTTCTTCTGTTCCTCTGCCCTTGGCTTTGTTTCTCTTGACTGCTGCCGACGTTGCTCTGCATATCCAGTCCGCTTCCTTGTGTTTTCTCTCCATCTTATCTAGTCCTTTTTCTCCCCATATTCCCTTACCCGGATTTGACCAAACTGAATGGATTTCTGGAAACTACATTTTAAATGAGGGACTCATGCATGAAATCTCTGACATCAGGGTCAGAAAAATTGTTGCATCGTTCAGATCTTGAAGGAAAACACTTGACATTTGAATCAGATTCAGACCTCGGTTTGGTTAGTTTTCAGGCACATTTACAATCATGCATGAACGGGTTGTTCTCAACCAGCCGTCTGACAGGATGCACTCCCCAGATGTCGCGCAGAGAAGCACACCGAACCTTTCCCGCCCTCAGCTTGCGTACATTTCTTTTAGTATTCTTTGCAACGTTGATTGGTTCTTTATCAGCTGTTGTTGCTTCTTCGTCCAATCCAGACATGCCAGCTTCCTGCGAGGGCCCTCCCAAGTATGTCTTCTTCCTGCATGTACTTGTCTAAATATGTCAGGAGGACACTAATCTGGTTGATTACTGTTCTCCTGATTATAAGGTTCTGTTCTGCTATCCTGCTAAACTGTCTGATCATGCATGCTGTTTTCTGATTGTATTGTTTGTGGAAGTGCCTGCTTATTTTAACTATTTCCTAAAATAATCACAGTTCTGCACACTCTTTTCCACTCTTCAGGCAATCTGTCACCCAAGATAGAGTCAAATCATCTACTGCCACAGCTCCTAGACACTTCTTGCTGTGGTTTACAGTTGTATTATCAGGACCAACTGTCCTTGCACTCTTTGATGCCCACCCCTCTCAACCTTTGCTTATCTCTGCGACCTCTGGCCCTCAATGGTCAACCTTTTCGATCTCCTTTTCCTCATTCATCAACTCTTCTAAGTACTCTTTGTACTCGCCATCTTCTCATCTCATCTCATCTTCTCATTGCCCTCTTTACCTTTAATCTCCCTAACCTGCTTGCAATCTTTCCCATCTCTATCACTATGTTTTGCCACCCCAAGAAAATCAGTCTCTACCGAGAACCCACTTTTCCCCCATTCTCTTTCTCTTTCCTACTCTGTCCTCTCTTCTCTTATCTCTACTCTCTAACCAGAATGTGTCTGGAAATACCATATATGGAAATGTTTGTTGAAATTAACCAAAGGAGCATAGCCTAAATATACGTCTCTCATGTTGTGCTCATGGCATCACTCAAGGTCAGGTCTTGGCGCCTGCTAAACAAACCTACAGATAACTTGAAAACTATCATAATCGTCTCACCAGTGAGCCCAGACAGGGGCATTTTGTCTAGTATACCGCAGTTAGAGCAGGGAAACCATAATTAACAGTAGAGAGGAAACTAACATGAATATTCAACTGTCCTTCGCTTGGCCTGTTTCATCTCTACCTTAGCATTACGCTGCATCTCCCTGTAGTTGTTCTCCTCAGTCCTTTCACAGTGTCTCACTTCTTCTCAGCTAACCTCTTTCTCTGAATACACTCCTGCATTTCCTCATTCCACTACCACGTCTCCTTATCCGCCTTTCTTCCAGATGAGAAACCAAGTCCGCACCTGTCACCCTGATCACATTGACTGCAATTGTCTAGTCCACTGGAAGCACCTCTTGAGCACCCAGAGATCAACTCCTCCCTGAAAACCACACAGCACTCTTCCTTTTTCAGCCTCAAGCACTTCATCCTCCTCTCTGCCTTTGTCCTCTTCATCTTCTTTGCCAAACGTCATCATTCACACTACCATCTTATGTTGTCAGGCAATACCCTCACTTACGAGTACTTTGCAGTTACTGATTTTCTTCGAATTACATCATCTGCACTCCTGTTCAAAAGTTTGGGGTCACCCAGACAATTTTGTGTTTTCCATGAAAAGTCACACTTTTGCTTATCAAACTAGTTTCAAAATGAATAGAAAATTTAGTCAAGACATTGACAAGGATAGAAATAATGATTGTTATTTGAAATAATAATTTTTGCCTTCAAACTTTGCTTTTGTCAAAGAAGGCTCCATTTGCAGCAATTACAGCATTGCAGACCTTTGGCATTCTCGCTGTTAATTTGTTGAGGCAATGTGGAGAAATTTCACCCCATGCTTCTAGAAGACCCTCCCACAAGTTGGATTGGCTTGATGGGCACTTCTTGCGTACCATACGTTCAAGCTGCTCCCGCAACAGCTCAATGGGGTTGAGACCTGGGGACTGCGCTGGCCACTCCATTGCAGATAGAATACCAGCTGCCTGCTTCTTCCCGAAATAGTTCTTGCATAGTTTGTAGGTGTGCTTTGGGTCATTGTCTCCTGTTATGGGATGAAATTGGCTCCAATCAAGCGCTGTCCACAGGGAATGGCGAGGCCTTTTAAAATGGAGTGATAGTCTTCCTTCTTCAAAATCCCTTTTACCTTGGACAAATGCCCCACTTCACCAGCACCAAAGCAACCCCAGACCATCACATGACCTCCACCGTGCTCGACTGATGGCGTCAGGCACTCTTCCAGCATCTTTTCAGTCGTTCTGCGTCTCACAAATGTTCTTCTGTGTGATCCAAACACCCCAAACTTCGATTCGTCTGTCCATAATCCTTTTTTCCAGTCTTCCTCTGTCCAATGTCCGTGTGCTTTTGCCCATAAATAATCTTTTCCTTTTATTGGCCAGTCTCAGATGTGGCTTTTTCTTTGCCACTCTGCCCTGAAGGCCAGCATCGCCTCTTCACTGCAGACGTTGACACTGGCGTTTTGCACGTACTATTGAATGAAGCTGCCAGCTGAGGACCTGCGAGGCGTCCATTTCTCAAACTAGAGACTGTAATGTACTTGTCTTCTTGCTCAGTTGTGCAGCGGTGCCGCCCACTTCTCTTCCTACTCTGGTTAGAGCCTGTTTGTGCTCTTCTCTGAAGGGAGTAGAACACACCGTTGTAGGAAATCTTCA